>CAEFZX010029346.1:0-178620 GCA_903066825.1 Alfaro cultratus
TATATATTTGAAAGAAAACAAGATATAAATACAGAAAAATTAATTTTTTTATCATGCATACAGAAATTTCCGTGTGATCACCTTTCTTGAGGCATAGCATAACGAGTTGCATTGTGTTGTATGTTTTTATTTTGTTTATGGTCTTCCGTCACTCTAAAGGGCATCCCGTAATGTGAGGCTAAGACCCCAGCTGAAACCCATCCCTACTGCTTCAGGCTCAGATTTTCGTCAGAGTGGACTAATGAGCCAAATAATTGGGGAAAATTAGTTTTAAGTTGTTTTTTTGTTGTTGGTTTTTTTTTCCTTTTGAGGATTGAAATAATTGATTTACAAAGCAAAACACAATATTCAACAAAAATTCTGTTGGTAAAAAAAAAAAGATTCAGTTTGAGTCTCAGAAGTTGAAATCTCAAAGTTTTGATTTTGAAAAGTTAACGGAAAAGTCAGAGGTTTTTTAGTCCTCAAAAGCCAACACAGCTGCCACAGTTCTTTTAAAATGATGAAGATTTATATCCAGTGAAATCTTTTCACACACACACGACTTCCTTACAACATACATTTTTATCAAACAGGTGTATAGTTTCTTCAGCAGTGGGGATGGGAAAGACAGTAAAAGGTCTTAAAGAAAATTCAGTATTTTACAACCTGAATGTGCAGCTGCTTTCTTTTTAGGTACACCACTCTTAGTGAGTGAAATATTATCAGCCAGAACTATTAAAAATAAACCCAGGTTGTAAAATAGAAGGGAAAAAAATGCTGAATTTTCTTTTAACAATACAAATCTGCAATTGTACTCATGAGCAGCTTCAGCTGGCAGTGAGAACCAGTGAGTTTTATTCATGCTAGAAAGGGAAAAATAATAATAAAGCATTTTGGCATTCTAGCTGTCTTCGTTTCTGACAGAATGCCGGGAAATGTCTGCTACCACTGAAAACCTCTGCTCATCAGAAGCATTCAGCCAAGGCACTTTCACTTGGCAAAAACTTGTGTGCATCTTTCTTCCCCACCCCCCTGTCCTTTCTGAAAAGCAGGCAGTGAACAAAATCATTACATAGGATCTGTAGGAATAGCACTCACTGCCTCACTGTGACCTCACTCTTTATTTTCCTTTTAACTGCAGTGTTAAGTTCTCCTTTCTTTCTTCTTCTGTTGCTGATTTGTTACCTTCAGCCACTGTGGGTAGATTTTGTAGCGTGTGGAACATCATATTTTACTCATTTGAATTTTAGAGTGGTGGAGAAGAAAAAATAAATCTCCTGCCCGTTCTGAACATACTTACACTTGTAAAAAAAAAAAGAACAAACTACAAATATTTGCTTTTTTTAAATCACAAGCAATGTATATATAATAGATTTCCTATAAATTTTTGAAAAGTATATAGATCTATATATGAATGTTTGGCATATATGCATAGTTAACCACCTGTGGAAAAGGTGAGCAGATTTTATTCTTTCTATGAACTCTTGAACTTTTGAACTCTGAACTATGAACTAGGGGATGATTTGCACAAAACAAGGTGACAAGGTGCTAACATAAAAGCCACCCATCGTCCAAGCGCATGAGTGCATCTGGATTCCCTGAATCTCTCTGTGTGCTTGTTCCTCTTCACCGTGCGCGTGTGAATGAGTGCGCATGTGTGCAAATGCTTGTTTTTGGTTTTTTTTTCATGTCTGTGTAATTTGTTTGGGAGTGAGATGCAGAGAATGCATGCGACCGTGAGAGTGCGGTTAATTGTTGGGGTTTACATCTTTGGCGTTAGTCCACTATAGCCTTACTGTACCATCAGAGATTGCCGGCTGTGGCTGTGTCACATAACAACACAGACACAAACACACACACACCCACACACACAGAAAAATGCACACGCATTCATTTTCAACACTGAAGTTCATCATTGTGTATCGTGTTTTTGTTCAGAGTTATGTCTTCAAAAAGTGGACTGTTCTGCCCAAGAGGGAGAGACAGACAGACAGAGAGAGAGAAATAAGCAAAACACTGTCAAATTTTCTACTCCTGAGTCCAGACTAGAAGATCTCACCTTGGAACTGCGTAGGTGCTTCTTATGCAGTGTCACTAATTCTGTACAGACTTTCCAAAATGGCATTTCCACTCCGCTGCACTCTGTCTGGCAGCTCTCCTTTTTCCTTTTTCAGACTTTCAGATTCTGAGTTTTGAATATGCTATATGCGATGATCCAGTGAGGAACAAACAACACAAAAAAAAATAATGTGCCAAAAAGTAACTTAACTGTATATTTGTCTTTTGCTTTAGGACTATCTTAGTTGCAGCACTCTTAAGCTGTTATGTATTACGACAATATGGTGCCATCTCCTGGTAATCTTGAGAACTGATATTTTTTGGATCTTTTGGTATTTTCCTGCAGGTGGAAGTACATGTGCATCTCAAATAAGATCATTGAAAGGTTTATTAATTTCTGTTTGTCCTTTGAAAAACTGAAACTCATGTTCTATCTAACCTTATTACACACCGGTTGACATAATTCAAATGTTTTGTTTGATTACATTTTATGATTGTGGCTCATAGATAAAAGAAAATTCCCAATTTAGTTTTTTTGAAAGTAAAGATGTTCTATAAAATCAAAACAAGGAAGGTATTTTTAGGCAGAAATGTCAGATTGGTGTACAACATATGCATTCAATATCTGGTTGGGGCTTACTTTGGATTTTGCATGAACCACTGCATCAGTGCTATGTGGCATGGAGGTGATCTGCCTGTAGTTTGTGTTAATAGAGGGTTTCAGCCTGTTGTTGGATCTGATCTTCCTCATGATGAAACCCCATAGATTAGGTTATTTAGGTCAAATACAGTGATATCATGGTCATTAGACCAAGTTCTGGTACTTATGAATTAGGATTTGGATAGAAGCCATATCCTGTTGGAGAATGAAATCAACATCTCCATAAAGCTTGTCAGCAGAGAGAAGCATGTAATGTTACTAATATCATGGTAGAAGGATGCGCTAGTGTTGGACTTGATAAAACCTTAACAATCAACATCTATAGATGACATGTGTCTTTAAATCAGCCTTCACCTCAAGTTGTTGCATCTATTTTAATAGCTCTCCAGTGACATTTTGTTCATTAGGTGTAAGGTATAATCAGCAAAACTGCAAGAGACAAACTTGAATTATGTCCCTCTGTGTGTAATGAATCAGCATAATAAATGGGTTTTAGTTTTTCATCTATCTTTTTAAAATAAACTTTCCGATAAAATAATTTACTGAGATGCACTTTTATTTCGTACTTCATAGACACAGGCTATATAGATGTCTCCATATAGATTTACGTATGTATAAACATATATACAGCCTGTGTATTTCTACTTGCTTTGACATTTGTCCGTAAATTATGCGACATAGCAACACAGTTACATGATTTGAATGATAACAGTTATTGTTCCCAGAAAATAGTCTGATCTCAGACACAGGCTGGCCTGATTACAGCAATGGTTGAGTTGGGTTGTTGTGGAAGTTTACTATAAATAAAGACATTTAGATGAGCAGCAAGTAACAGACTGACACATCATTAGGTCAAATAAGTTCTGCAAAGAGGTAGGCTCTATATTTCTTAATCAACAAAGCACAATCTACACAGTTGAAGAGAAGCAATGTGTCTTTTCTTAAAAAAAAAAAAAAAAAAAAAAAACTCCCTGGTACCTGTCGACACACTGGAACCAGTGATCTTATCATCAGAGGTTTTGTTTCTTTCATTGTTGGTTTTCTCCTTGTTTGCACTGTGAAGTTTAGAACGGTGGATGTGTCACTGCAACGCCTCAGCCTTGTCTCACTTGAGAAAATCCCCTTCTCGGCTTCTAATCACCAGGCAACTCATCTACAACTTCTCTTCCTCTGGACGTGAATATCTGATACATAAGACCCTATGCTAACAGCCCAAGCTAACCAGAGGCTACCAAGTCTTCTCCATGTAAAAAAAAATCAAGGGCGATGGTAAAGACAGAGGCAAGATCTGAGACGTTGCCCTGGATATCTCCACCCCAGAGATATATGTTTGTTATATTATGTAATAAATTTATAATTAAAACATGAGGTGGCATATTTTTGTTCCTGCTTTAGTGTCTCATTAGTGGAGATGAGTCAGTGATGTCTTTGGCTCACAAAACATCACTGGCCATTTCTATAATGGTGATAATATCTTCAACATTATCACCATTATAGAAATGGCCGAATAATGTTAATGAAGCTGACAGGAAACGGCCAAACAGATAACAGATAGATGGCATTCAAAGACCTGAAGATCTATAAACAAAATTTTATTAAATAATTTAGTGATATTGACTCAGTTGCAGATATGTACATGTTCATATCAATGAGTATATTAATCTCTGGGTTTTAAAGATGTTTGAAATATTGTTTTTTGTTTTTTTTACATAAAATCATACAATAAATATTTTTTCCCCCAGCACTTACATTAGATGGATAAGTCTATATTGTGTGTTTTTTTTTTTTTTATCCAAGTCAAATGCATACTTACACACTAACATTTAGTCAAAGCTCATAGTTGCAAGTAAAGTCAACATTAAGGTTTTTTTAATGCTCTAAATTCAGGAAAGTTGAACATTTCTAAACCTTAAAAACCTGGTTATAATAGGAAACCAACCAATTAAAATGAACTTCATCAGTTCTGCCAAAAGCAATGGCCAAAGTTTGAACCAAAATTATGCCAGCAGCGTCTTGAAGTAAAGTAGTAAAAGCTTAGGTTAGAAACCTTTAATCTATGCTTTGCTAAAAAGGATTTCCCCTGTGGAGATTTTTTCCCTTTTTTATCATACTTCACAGTTTCAAGATAACACAAGATAAGCAGAGAAAATACTAATCAAATTATGATTGTATTTAAGGTAAAATAAAAACTTTCAAAAGCAAACTAGTCCCATGTTAAAAAATCCATTACTCCCTTAATAAATGATAAAATAATCAGTTTTTCTGGAAAATAGAGACAACTGGACAATGGTGGATCTTTCCAGGATTTGCCAATTTAGGAAAATTACTCACTGGACATGAAATAACTCAGAACATTTGCATCAACGTGGAACTCATTCTAATCATTAAAACTAATGTTCATGATGTAACATTAAGGGAGCAGGCAAAAATGTCTCCAAAACCTCTGGTTAGCTTAAAGAATGCAAAAAGTCAATCTCACAGTTGTCAAGATTTTACTTTACTTTAAAAAGTCAAGTGAAAGTTTGAAAACATTTATGTTTTCTGAGGTTACCTTTATCTGGCACTAAAATCTGTTTGATCTGAAACTAAAAACACCAAAAAACAGAAGAAATCTGAGATCTGTGAGTGCAAATACCTTTTTCACTGAACTACATACATTCGGCAGCCTGCACGCATGTTGCTTTTCTATCATTTTGCTTCTGTTCCAATTACAAGTTTGAAAAAGTCAGAATTTGGACAAATGCAAAACAAAACTTGACAAAAGGCAAAAGTTGTATCTCAACACTTTATACCTATTAAAGTTGCTTATCTTCACAGTAACAGACTCGGGTGTGACTAACAGCCGTTTCTTACAAAACGCTGATGTTCAGTTGATTTAGTGGCATCACAGCGAGATGCAAAGGGTCATGATCACAGTTGGTTATAGGGTACATTAGGTTTTCATTTACAAGGCGCTAGAAAAAAAAATTACATCATAAAATTAATGCAAGTAAAGCAGCCAACAGATGCAGCAGCCTGCTGGCGCTCCACACAACACTACACACACAAACACTGAGAACAGCAGGAAATACACTTTATAATTGCACATTATCTTTGCTGTGTCACTTTTTCATGCTTCACATTGTTATTACACAGAGTACAGTTTTTGTCACACTCCAGAAAACATTCTATTAAAGTAACTATAGCTATAAGAGTTTCAAATTGTGAGCATAGGGGCTAAAACACAGAAGCTAAAAAACTAGACGAAACCAAATTATTACATTGGGTTCATTTCCTGGTTCCTCGCACTGGACCGATGCGAGGAAATTGATCACATGACAGTTTCCAGCAGGAGACTTTCAATCCAGTAAGTTAAATGTTCAAAACTTAGACAAGAATAAATAATGTGCCAGTAGATTCAGACCCTTCAAGCCAACTCTGGACTCTCTGCTTTCAGCTCGTCCTCCTCGGCCTCAGAGTTCTCCTCTTTCTTTTCCAGGTCAAAGTTCTGTGAAGGAAGTGTGACAGAAATATTTAATCTAATATTTTTTTTGCACTGTTAATTCCTACAACTAGATTAGCAAATGTCTTTGTGTAAAAATACATTTAAAAAGGCAACTGATGGAAATTTCCAGGTTTTTATTAGGAATCTGAAGAAGTATCTGAGTAGGACAGAGTAGGACAGCCATACCTCCAATTCTTCCAACACTTCATCCATGAAGTCACTGGGGTTTTGTTTGTAGTCCACTGCTCTGTTGATCATCTCTCTGAACATCTGATGGGACAGTTAAAGACAAGAGCGTCATTAAGAAGTTCAAATTTAGACCCAAGTTAAATTTAAGACCTTTGTTAAACAAATGTAGGATTTAAATTTAAGACCTAAATGGATTAGGCAAAATAACTAAGTTCTTTGCTTTATATTTAACTGTCTTTATATCTCAAGCAAGTTAAATATAACTTTGTAAACTTGAATTGCTTAAATTTAGCTCTGGTTTGTTGGATTTTACAGCTGGCCTACTAAACATCAGCCACTAACACCACACAGTAAGGTTCAAAACTGAAATGAAAACAAGCTTACGCAAACAAGTTTAATGTCTTGCGTAATTAAGACAATAAAGAGTAGATATTGATATGTCAACATTTCTTTCTGGTTTAATTTAAGACATATTAGAGCCTACAATAAAATTTTTTGAATTAGTTTGAAGACCATCCACAAACCATGAAGTAACACAGAAAGCTCATGAAATGATTGGTAACAGTTTTACTTATTTGTACTATTATTATAGACTAAGTTGAATATTATTATTCTGTCCATTAATGTTAAACTGCTACAAAATGAAGAGAAAACTGCTAAGAAAACAACAAAGCCAAACCTTTACTACATTGGTTCCATCCGCTGCTGAGACAAAGTAAAACGGAAGCCCTTGTTTCTTCGCAAAGCTAAAACTTCTCTGTGTGACCTTCAAGTCGGCTGCAGATGAAAGACAGAAACGTCACTTCAATCTAATAATCATTTTCCTAATCAAGAAGAAAAACCTCTTTTACAAGTAAGGAAAAGCAATACCACATATTCTGCTTTAATGTATTGTAGCAGCTGAATAATAATTGTAAGCTTCGATGCCACAACCAGACTTACCATCGATTTTGTTAGCTACCACACAACAGGGAATCTCAGGTCTGTACTCTCTTAGCTCTTTATACCAGTTGGCTAAGTTTTTGTATGTCATCTTCCTTTGAACATCAAAAACCTGAGAGGAAAAACAATGAAGCAACTTTCAGTTAAACAAGTGAAAACGTGTATCCAGACAGTGTGAACCATCCAGTGGAAGTAGCGATCCTGCAGTTTCATTTGTTGGAAATGAAAAAAAATATATATCTTAATGAAAAGTATTCACCTAACAATGTGTTTTTTACACTTATCTGGAAATGTTCCTCGAAGAGCTCTGATTATAAAGCTGACCATTTCAGTCTTCCTTGATCATTTTTACAACCCCTTCTGTCTGTATTATTTTTAACAAAATGTTCCTAGAGTCTATGCTGTGTTCTCACATTTATCTCAGACATTTTGCTACAGCCGTACAGAATGAATTTGAAGGAGGAATACGATTACAATCAAATGAGGACAAAACAAGAAAAGTCGAAATGGACAAATTCAAAGTAACTTTGATCAATTGGCTGATGTTAACAGAGCTCTGTGCACATGCAAATCTCTTGAATTCACATCAAATTACGACTTAAAAACAAAACAGCAAATATTATGAGGTTTAATAGGAGACCAACCTAATAAAAATGTTTTTATTGATTGATTTTGTTTTTATGGTTTTAAAAAAGCAACTGTGTCTTACCATGATACATGCATGAGCTTTGTAATAGTATGAAGGATGCATGCTCTGAAATCTCTCTTGACCAGCTGTGTCCCAGAAATCTGTGGATCACAATCAGGAACCACTCTTAAATGCAGCGTGCGATGATTTTCATCTGGGTAAAACTAACGTTACAAGAGCAAAAACACTCACCGACTGTAACAGTCTTGTTTCCTACGTTCGCTGTGTGTTTGTACAAAGTCAACGCGTATGTGGACAGCTGCTGTGGACGACTGCGCGAAGAGTGTTAAAGATCCTAAATAATCTCGACCATAAACATTTAAATTTAAAACACGCAAAGCAACTTAAAGATACAACTCGTCCATAAGAAACCGCTCCATCAGCCTGCGAGGAAAAGACAGAATCGATGTTTCATCTGATCAGACAGCCAGGAAATAAAAGGTTAATGTGTTATTCCAGCTGAGACTCACTTTGATTTACCCACAGCGCTGTCTCCCAGGCAAATGATCTTCACTTGTTCGCGTGCATCGTATTTCTTTTGGTCTAGTTCAGGGATGCAGCCGATGTGATCAGCCATTTCCCCCCCTGGTTCCTCAGTAATGTGTCGCGTTAAAGAGAATTTGAGAACCACCAGGTGAATCTCCTGGGTCAGAGTTAATATAAAACCGCTAGTTAGCCTCCCATCAGCAGCCAGCTAGCTTCTTTAGCCGATTACTCAACTGCTTCGACAGTGTTTATTTTGCCATAGTAGAACACCTAAACTGACGAGAGCACGGTTACCGTTACTGGCTTCATACTCAGGCTTGTGATGAGTTTTCTGACACTACGTTTCATTGTTCGTCCCAGTTAAAGATGTAACAACTCCGCTAATTACAATCTAGAGAATAAACAATGACTGAGCTTATTAGATCGGGCGTTGTTTACCGCAGAATAGATTCTGGTCCAATTTCAGAGGGGAATCTGTTTGGTGAACGCACGACGTCCCAGACTATTTTCGTTTCTATGCAACAGGGACGCACACAGGACCACTGATCTCTGTTAAGCTGTCCTTACAAATGCCTGACTGAAAATGCAAACGCACTAAATTCAATTAGATTTAATTCATTCATTCATTCATTCATTCATTCATTCATTCATTCATTCATTCATTCATTCATTCATTCATTCATTCATTCATATACTTTTAGACAGAGCCCAGTGTTTTTTACGGCCTTAAACACTGTTTTATTTGGGAACCAATAAACAAAACAATCAACAGAACAACAAAAAAGGAAGAAAAAATTTTAATATAAATTTAATAAAAATTCCTAAAGACTTTTAATTAAATTTAGAAGTAAGCTTATTGCTAACAAACCTGACAAAGTGAGATATATAAGCAGTATTATAAAACTGCTTTTGAAGTGCCCATGCACTCCAAAATATATGCTTAGCATAGATTTCTTGTACTTTTTTCTGGCAAAATTGTAAAAAAAAAAACAAAAAAAAACATCCAGTGGAGTTTTTGGAACAAAACAAGAACCAAAAAAAGAAGGATTCAAAGACAATCACAAAGCATTGTTTACTGATTTCCTTTTGTTTATTAAATATTTTCAAACTAAAATTTTAAATCCATCCAAAATAAGTGTAATTTGTTAGTATTTTGAAGAAAAATTCCGTATGTTAATTTAATATAAAAGCTAGAAATTAAAGATGACGCAATTTTTAACATTTGTATAAACAGCATGACAGGGCAAATATGATAAAACATGTTCTCAATAATTGTGATTTTTTTTTTTTTTTCTTTTATCTAAAGCCAACTTTCTTCCTTCATTCATCTACGTTTATAATGAGGGGTGCAATGTATTGTGAATGACGGAGTCCAAAGGTGAAACTGGGAGCTTTTGCTCTTGTAAAGGTGACCTGGAATGAAAAAGATATATATTTTAACAAGTATAACACCTGGAGCCTGTTCTTATAAAAATAGGATGTTTCTTACATGCTCAGGATAGTGTGCTCCTGGGCCTGGTTTTCTTGTGTTTTCCTCAGGAGCAAAGTTGCGTCCCTTTATACTGTACTGTGGAGGTTTCTGCCTATATGTAGAGGGGTCTACAACTTTATAGGCAGCAGGGCCCGGAGACAGAGCCTGGAGGAAAAGTCACAGAACAGAAAAATCAATATTTCGAGGTTTTTTGGGGCGTTTTGTTAGGTCTTCTTTAGGGACTAAGTATTTTTTGTAAACCTTGTTAGGGTCTTCGTGGAAGCTTCCAGTTTTACCGCGGCCTTGAAGTGTGTAGTTGGGTGCTGAAGGTGCAACTGCAATTTTACAGCCCAGCATGGGGGGCAGAGTGTAGGTGGCTGGACCTGCAGTATTAGTAAGAGATATTTTTTTATCTGCCTTCTGAGGTGAAACTACTTCTATACACCATAATACTGTATAAATACTACCTGGCGTTTGGGTGTTAATGCGATCTCTTCTCCTCCCATACAGGGAATAAGCAGGAGCTGAACGGATGGTCATCTTTCCAGAACGTTCTGGGGAATATTGGCCTATAAGACGCCAAGGAAAATGAAAGGTAAGTTTGTTGTATATTGCTGTCATCAGTACATGTGTGCATTTCCGAAATACATTTCTAAAACAGCTCCACTGACCTGGTCCGGGCACACAGGACATTTGAAGCTGCTTCGGTCGGCCGAGAAGAGAAAATGCAGGCATTTTACTTCTACCCTTCATGGTCATGTTGGAGGGGATCAGATATCTTGGACCAGGAGAGCAGTTTGTATTCGCTTCCTCATGACGAGCACCAAAGGAAAACATTGGCGCTTTACATTTGGTAGGATCATGCTGAGAAGCACCTTTTCAGACCAGAGGCAGTCATGTTACCTTCAAATGTATCAATAATATATCTACTGATGGAATATTCAATTTTGCTCCCACCTATAAGCCCAGGAAGGGAATATTTCGGCCCCGGGCTCCCATAGAGAGCAGCTATAGGCCCCCTTGGTCTGTGAGGCCTCCAAGATCCAACCCAAAGCTCATCACTTGGCATTGCTTTGAGAAAATTGATTAGCATTTGAGTTATAAAAAAGACATTCAAACAGCCAGAAATTTGCTTTATTTTATCTCAAAGTAACACAAAGTTCAGTTTTCAAATTATATCACAAGTCAAGATTATTAAAGTCTAGACTTTGACTAAACCCTTCTAGAAAGTTGAAAAAGCACAACACTAGACCATCAGGCCTGTAAGTGTTGGCTGTTGGTATGACGTTCTTTTTCTGAAATGTTGTATTAGTTTTACAACAGATGTCACAACATGCACACCATCCATAAAGTTCTCTGCATGGCTTTCTGGCCATGTGGCCTGGCAGAGATTTAAACAGGAGCTTCAAAAAGACATGAGGAGGATTAGCAGCAATGCAATCCTCACCCTTGCTGGTGCCATCCATGACATGTAAACTGTGAAATATCGTCTCTGCTGCCAGGATATTCAGCTGTTAGCATGTCATGACACTCATAACACTGTCATATAGCAACAGTCTTCAGTCAGAGTCTCCTTCAAATTCATTGCAAGACTGATTGCTACTGGAAATCCTTTCTGCCCACAGCTTCACCACAAAGACTCTGTAAATATATTTGGATGATATGAGTAGAACAGTTACTTTCCCCTCTGGAATAAACAGTGTAATTGAATTGCATAAATGTACAGTGAATTTTGCTACAGATTAGCATAAGTCTCTTATTCCCCATTTTCAACACAATGAGGTTCAAATGCAGGAATTCTGGAAATTCACTTATGAAATGACTAGAAAAACAAAAAACAGTGAACAGCCTCCGTAAAAAGAAAATCAAACACCACAGCAACATTGCACAAATTGAATACAACCTTTTATTGTCAGGTACTGCATTTAATAAACAGATGGATTACTTTACCTCATAAATTTCCCCGTCCAGTTGCGAGTGTGTGTTTCATGCTTTAACCTCAGCAGGTCCAGTGAACCCAAACACAGGTTGTGTATTGCTCGGCATTGCTGCTATGGCAACATTGTCACAGAAAGGACTCTTGCAGTGGTGCTCGGTTTGCGTTTAGAGTTTTTTCTTTTCTTTTTTTCTAGAAGTGCGGTGGATCTCCGGGATGTGAAAAGAAAAACATTAAAAATGCCGATTCTGTAAATGATTTATTAGTTATGAAAGGCTGGAACCAAGGCATGGGCCGCCTCTGGGGATGCACTGTTTGGATTTGGCTTTGACTTAGGTTTACCATTCAAAGAAAATATTAACTGACTTGACTTTAACAGCCAGAAATGCTGTTTTGTTGTTTAATGCAAGAAGCTGGTGTAAATGATCACATTAATTTAGTCAGTTATGCTTTTGTTTGATTCATGACTGTAACAGTGACAACATAGCAATGAAGGAGCTACGAAGTTCTGATATCACATTTTTATTCATATGTTTTATGGAAATGTTTTTAATCCAATTACTTAACTAAATAATTTCAGGGAAATCTTTGAAGTCCATTCAGTTATCTTGTGTTTGTTTTTATTTAAACCCCTCAGAGTGTAGCATTGATGCTGCAGGCCCTCTTGATTTGTCTGTGCATACTGAAAGTTTCTCTCAAACTGGCCTGGAGTATTTTCATCAAGGGACCAAGGATTCCAGTTTTCTCTTGAGGATTCTGTTGGGTAAAAAAAAAAATACAGTTAGTTTTAAAGCATTAATATTAAGGTAAACATTTAACTCTGAGGTTGTTTTACCCTTGTAAGTGTACATATGAGCCGTCGGAGGATGGCATCCTCTCTGTGTGGACACAGGCTGATCACTGTACTCACACAACTCAGCAGGGAATAGATTGTATGTCTCTGTGGCTGTAAATATTGGAAAAAATTAGGGATTAACTGAAGATGACAGGCAATGTTATTTTTTATGATGTTGAAATGATGAATGAAATTGAGATTAATATTGGATATCCGTACTGAGAACACTTTTTCTGAAAATATGTTTTGGTACTTGCCTTCTTTAGAATGCTGAGAGGCTTTCTGTTGTTTCCTACTTTTAACCTTTCTACATCTTCACTGCTCAGAACAGGATCCTAGATCAGAGACACAGAGACAAACATAAGCTAGAGCTCTAAAGAGGAATGCACAGTGTGGAAAACGAGTTTTTTGTTTGATACAAACTGACCCTTAACTTCTCCAACCAGGTCCACAAGAGACAACAAAGAACCTGAGGATCTGACTCAGTGACAAGCAGGGCCCATCCACAGTCACTGCTGTTCAGTTCCTCCTTCAGAAACATGGGAGTTAATACAGTGAAAGACAAGTAATGTAATGATATGAGAGATGTGGAGAATTCATATTTATACCTGCAGCAGAGCTGATCTCTGTAGAACGGTTTCACCTAGAGGACCTTGATCTGCCATTGCTTTGGCTACCTGTCGGGCAATCAAGGTCGGGCCAGGGGTCTGTAGATTTCTGTACAACTTTATATGAGAGAGAAGAGAATGTTTGCTGCATTTTGAACAAACATATCACTTTTCCTTTAAGGAAAAATACTGTACCTCCTGGCTGGAGCTGCATTTCAGGATTTCCTTTTTAGTTGAGGTTTTTGGCATTTTTGTGTAGCTGCTGCTTGTTTTTATGTTTGTCACTGCAGTGTTGAGCATGTGGAACTCCTTTCTGAGATATAGTTGCCCAGATGAAAATGTGCCAAAGACTGGACTAACTGGTCTGAGATCAGCATGTAGGAGATCCTGTAAGCACCAGCTCTTCTCATCTCCAAGAGCTGCAGTGCAGTATGAGCTCAGTTCCTGGTCCTTCAACAAAGAAGGCATAACCGTGAGTATCACCTCCACAGCTGGCTCAAAACTATTAAAATATTTACAATAGTGAATGCGTTTCACCTCATATACTATGATCTTAGTAACGTCAGATTCACTGTAGCTACGTTTGTCCAGCAACACCTCGCGCTTCCTCTCTAAGAACCCCAGAGGCTCGTCCCAGGAGGACACTGACCCTGAGCCGGTCCACGAGCCTTTACGGCCTTCGCTCAACAAAGGCAAATACTGCTTGGACACAAGAGTCTCTCTCACAGCCCTGCTCAGAGCCCTCAGAGCTGATCTCTTCTCCAGTTCAGCATGGACCTCTGGAGGAGAGGTCAGACCCAGAGCCAGGCAGGAGAGCCGCACACACAGGAGGTACACCACCTGATCAAATGGGGTCAGAAAGGATATCCAGGTTAACTGTGACACAGTGCAGCGATGTTTGACTGTAGAAAGATTAGTGTAGGATCATGGCTCAACCTTGGGAGTGTGTCTGAGTCTGCGTGCCTCCTGGCCGTGAAGCAGCAGAGCTTGTCGGTTTAAGTAGTGCTGGAGGGTGAAAGGGGCCCCATGCCGCAGGCTGAGGTCTGGATACTGAGTGAGTTGCGTGCCGAGCAGGCGAGCAAAGTCGAACACCTGGTTTATCTGTGACCGGGTCTGGATAGAACGAGGCCTTTTAATGCGCACGTAGTGAACCGCTTCGCTGGGGCTTATACGCAGGGTGTAGACGAGGTAACAAGCTATCAGGACACCTTTTAAACAGCAAGAAGAGAACAGCAACAAACACCCAAGAACTCTGAGCATTAAATGGTGTTATGCAATTGCCTGCAAAAGTATGTTAGGATTTTATTATCCTGGTAAAAATAAAAAGAAAGGTATGAGAATACTTTTGCAAGGCATCGAACATGAAAACTGAATGTAATATTTAATCTTACCTGTCCTGCCCAGGCCTGCATGACAGTGAACGGCTACACGTCCTTCCTTCACAGAGAAGGCCAAAACCTTCACCCCATCGATGAGTCCAACAAGAGACGACACACCAAAGTCTGGCATCCCAAAGTTGTAAAAGTAAACTGAAAATGAATAGATTAAAATAGGATTGCAGGGCTGCCTCGTGTTTAATAAATAGTCATTTGGTTTGAATTTACCCCTGGCTGCTGTGGGGGAAAAAAGCAGTGAAGAATAACATGTAAAGTCTAAGAATATTTTTTCCCAAGTGTAACATAATAACAACTAGCTCTGCTGCTTTCCCTTTTTCCTACTAATGTAATGTTTGCCTCAAGTATATTAAGTATATTAGCTTCTCACTTTTATTGTCCATGAAGGTCTGTGGAGAGTAAGTGAAGCCGCTCTCTAGGTCTAGAGGAGGCCCACAGTGAGCATGCTCCCCGGGGAGCTGCATGTTGATGATAGACCTGATCTTCATCCTGGAAACAAAGAAGCCAGTCGAGTTGTTTTGTATGTATCTTAATGGATTTTGAGACAAAAATGTGTCAAGCGATTACCTTTGAAATTGCTCTATGATGTTGTACTTCTTGATGAGATGATTGGATGGACGAGCCATTGCTATTATATCATCGGTCACCCTGGAACAGTTGGGGATTCACAACCAACAAACTATCCTTTATTTTATATTCTACACCATAATCTCTGAGACTGAAGTCACATCTTCTCACCAGGAGGAGAAAAGGCCTCGAATTACTTGCTGGTTTGATTTCCAGCATTCTGGTCCCTCATAGCGACAGTCCTTTCCTCCACAGGCCAGCAGACAGAGAAGCTTGGGTGGGATGGCTCTCACCAAGTTCTCCCTGGCCTGAGAGTAGGACGGCCTTGGAACTGGTACATGTGGGCTCAAACTTGGCATCATCCTGCGAACACAGACCTAGCCCTGAATTTTGAGCACTGATTTACGGCACATCTTCTTACAAAAGAAAAGTTATTTCACTCCAATCATAAGTACATTCCAATTGCTCCTATCAAACAGTGCATCAAGTTCAGTTTGGTTTAAAAGTTTTCTGTTTAAGGAATCCCAGTAGATTACATCAATTCATTAATTTGCAGCAATTACTCGCACTGAGCATAAATGTAGCGACAGTAGAGAGGAAAGACCCTCCTTTACCTCCTCTACCTCTACCTCCAGCAGAACCTGGTTCAGTACAAGAGGTCATCTGCTATGATCAAAAGGTGGTTGGAGAAGATAGAAAACCCATGGGAAGTCCAATTTAAATTTTGCCTAAGTCTATTTGAAGGGATCCAGTAAATATGGGATGCTCTAAGAGGAAGAGAACAAAATTAAATTTTTTGGCCTATAATTCTAGCATTGTATGGTAGAAAACTAACAATAAATTCAGCCTAAAAGCTTCATCTCCATGATAAAACAGTGGTGGTAGAATGTGATGATACTTTATCTCAGCAGGGTCAGTTGATCAGAGCCAATGGAAAGCTGAATGGAGATGAATGCAGGACAATCCTTGTTTGCAACCTGCTAGAAGCTGCAAAAGCTGTTCCTCAAGTGGGGTGAATACAAATTCAAGTCACTATTTAGATTTGTTTCACTTTGCAGTCATGTGCCATGTTGTGTTGGCCTATCACATAAAATCCTAATCAAATACTTTGATGTTTGCTGTTCTAATCTGACAAAAGATGAAAAGGTTCAAGGAGTATGGACCCTAAAATTAACCAAACAAACATAAAATGATCTGACAGCTCATATAATAATTACTTTGATGGCTTACCTTAGTTGTTACGATGAACACTACAGCTGTTAATCCCATTTAATTTATTCCCCAGCAATAAAACCTTTGAAATAGGGAGAGAAAGGCTCTGGACACACATGTGCCCCTCTGTCTTGACCCTCTCTGCTCACACACAAACAGAACCGAGTGATGAGCCAGCTCCACTAAGCCTGATTAGCTGTCATAATTACATTAGAAAAAGACATTGATGCAGCGTAGCAAGCCAATGCTTATTCCTTCACCTCTCCAATGACCTAATTACTTCCAAATAGCCATGGTACCATACATGAATTTGCTTTGCTTGTGATGTTGACAAATTGAATTATTAACCATAGCCTCACAAGCTGAGTTTGCATGCAAGAAGTCTGGACAAATTTAAATGCAGTAAGAAATTGAAAAGAAGATGAAAGAAGTTGCTCATCTGTTGTTTCTGAGGGAGGTTATGACACAGATTATAACCCTGCAGTCATTTGAACCATTCTTAAACCTTAAATTTATTACGATTATCTCCGGACACAGCGTCTCTCAGCATCCAGCAACAGGCGGCGCTTGGTAGCGATGATGTGAAGCTGTAAGCTCCACCTCCCCCATCTTTGCTCAGCTACCTATAACAGCCGTATTTGAATCACAGTGTAACACACTGCAGAGCCAAGTGTCAATGTTTTATTTTAAGAAGCAACATACTTGTACTGGAAATAAGTATTTTGATGTGATGATCTCCAAAATAGCATATACGAAATACGTTTTAGTTGGCACATTTCAAATCTTCATAAAGTATATGAGAAATGTATCAAGCTGATTAGTTGAACAACTGATCAACTCAGGTGTTAAAATATTAGAAAATACAAATGTAAGCACAAGTATTATAAAATATTTTAAAATAGACATCACTAATTTGACAATCTTATGAAATTATTTAAATTGACCTGTTCAGACAATAATTATTGTGTCATATTAAGGACTTTGAGCAACAACGTATGTACAGTTATGCTCAATACTATTCAGAACCCTGATGGATTAAAATTGTAAATGTCATTTAGACCCAAAGTAATCTGTGTAAAAAATCTTTCTGACAAGCGTTTTGCATCTTTTCATGCTCTCCTTGCCCTAATACTAATCTTTAGTTCCCTCTTCAGATTTTTTCTGTTCCCAAACAGAAAAAAAACTGTTTTTAAGCAGTGGCATGCTAAAAAAAACAAAAAAACTCCAAACTTCTTTTTAGGTGCAGATCTTCACAAGAGTGCACAATCATTAAAAAATGCTGAAAACAGGTTAGTGTAACAGTGGCTTTATTCAGAGCTTTTTGTTTTAAAAGACACTGACAACAAATAACTCAAAGCTGGAATGTACACTAAGATAAACTGATAGGTCAATATACTGTGTGTTTTATTTAAGAGAAAGAGGAAAGTAATTAATACTTTACAGTGTTTGTTACACAGTACAACAAAGTCAACATTACATGTTGCTGAAAATAAAAAAAGGGGAAAATAATATGAGACTTCACAGTGTTGCAATGTCTCAGGTCCTGTGTCAACACTTCCTTCCTTCTTTGGGCCAAAGCTACTTTCTGTTAGATGACAGAAAAAAAAAACCTTTGCTGGTCTTAAAGCACAAAACAAAGCATGAAAACAAATTCACAAGAAACTGAGATAAGTGAGATTAAGAGTTTATAAGGAAGTTGTGAGACATTTATCTATACTCACAGTGGTGTGGTTCTGCTGCAACACAGCATATAATGAAGCACAAAGCGGAGAGTTGCATAACTTTATCTCGCAAAAGCACAACAGTTAGCTGGCACAGAATTAAAACAAAAGACCAAGCATCCAGAAGTGAAATAACAGCAGGGGGTATGGCAATTAACAGCTTGAGGGAGACCACCAGTCGACCTCTACCATCAATCCTAAATTTATAATTGCATTTCTTTCTGTGAAATCTCTAAAAATATAATTTTGCTCACCAATTTAGCTCTTCATGGTATTTACACCATGAAGAGTAAATGAATGAGTGTGAAAAGGAAAGACCATGCACAAAGAAAGAAACTACTGAAAATATATTTTTAAAAAAAAGAAGCATAAAACAGAGATTATCATAACTGAGTTAACTGTCCAATAGGCTGGAGGTTTTTTTGTAAACATTGATGCTAAAACAAACTGGCTCTGGATTGAACGTCTGAGTCTCTTCTCATGTCCCGTGTTGATCAGTCACACTCTGCTGTCCAGCCGATCCTTCATTAGTTCTTCGACAGCTCCATGGACAGCCAGTCAAGTCCTTCATACAGCCCGGTGCCCTGGGTGGCGCAGGTGGATTCAATGTGCCACTGTGGAGAGAAAGGGAGTGTGGCTCTCAGGGGGTGACCATCACAACTCAATAAAGTCCACAGATTTAAAGCGAGAGTGATTACTCACTTTTCTGGTGCGAAGTGAACTCAAGCTGAGTCTGTCTGCCAGTTCACTGACTGTTATGGCATTTGGAAGGTCCTGCTTATTGGCGAATACCAGCAAGATGGCGTCTCTCAGCTCATCTTCCTGAAGCTGCAAGAATTACAGATTCCCTATCAGACACAACAGCACAGATTCATTTGGCCAAAAGTCAAAAATAGTAAACTAATAAACCGGTCCGTTCTGATTTGTGACCAACAGGTGAAATACTGAAAAATCTTTTTTTTTTTTTTCCTATTTAGAAATTAATCAAAACTAAAAACTACAACAAATTTCAGTCTAACGCATGAACTACCCCCATATCTTCTGGTGGAATTTGACTTTAGAGATTTGATGCACAAGTAAGGATAAGCTTGTAATTCAATAGTTTTCTGTAAAACTTAATAAAGAACAGGCAGGTTTGTTTTCTCTGATGTGGGAATACAGATGAGTTCTTAAAAGTCATCTGAAAATTGGTGATGGTTAAATAAAAAAATCTGACTGGTACATCACCAACTATCCAATTTACAGTCCAGGATTCCTTTAAGGACCAGACTACTTTGCAGGCCATGCAGCAAAACATTTCATTTATCCAAACAGTTTGACACAACCTACATCTACACTTTGATATTCTTTTTCCATCACTCTAAGCTTTAAGGTAAAAAAATAAAGTGTAAAAAAAAAAAAAAAAATCCATGTATTGTGAAAAAAGTTTTCACTGGGAAGTAATTTCAGAACTAGGCTGTCATGAAGAGGCTTCCAAATATTGTTTATGATTTAACCTCATAATAAGATTTACGCGCCTCTTAAAGGCGACTTAGAGAAATAAAGTGAAACCTTTGATCCTCAGTGTTACTCAAAGATGAGCTGAGTCAGAGCCATAAATAAAAAACAGCCATGCGAATAGAGAATAATAATTCTCTATTTGCTGGAACGAATAGAGAATTATTATTATTGCTTTTAATGACCTCATCTCTTAGACATTTATCCTGCTGTGAACTCCTGCAGCTACAAAACCAGCTAAACCTCTTCTGGCAATAATAGTGAACTAGCCTTTGTTCGATGTTTACTTGAAAAAATTCCTAGTAAACTCCAAGGAATTTTTGGACACCCTCAGCTCAAAAAAAAAAAAAAAAAAAAAAAAAAATCAAGTTTAATGTCACATTTTTGATAACGTACCATTTTGGAGAGTTCCTCCGCAGACTCAGGAATTCGTTCTCTGTCATTACTGTCCACTACGAAGATAAGACCCTAAGAAATAATACAAAAATAAGAATTACAATGGAATAGATGTTTAGTATTGCACAATTAACGTCATGTTTAGATCTAATACCAAAACAATATTAGCCTTGTGTTCAGTTATTTAGCTTTTTAGGAAAACTTTGTGGGAAACATCAAGATTTTCCAGCTAAATTTGAAAATACCTTCTCATAAATAACATTTTATTTAGATCAAGCACAGAGAACAATCATCTTTAGTACTTTTGTTTTCTGCTACAAACAAAAACTACAGACTGAACATTCTCCAAATCAACAACGGAAAGTAAACAAGGAAGTAAAGTAACAGAGAAAGAAAGGAGGAAAGAATAAACAATTTCGGGAGTTTAACAGTTGAATCACTGCGCTGTGATAAATCCCCTCCTGAAAAAGTTTCAGATCACGTTGTAGTTGCATCAAGGGGGTTTCTCTGTAACTTCAAACTAAAGATGGTCTCATACCTGTGTGTTCTGGAAGTAATGCCTCCAGAGAGGTCTGATCTTGTCTTGGCCACCCACATCCCAAACGGTGAAGCTGATATTTTTATATTCTACCGTCTCCACATTGAATCCTTTCACAGAAAAGGGACAGACCAAAAACATTACCATGAAAACTGATACAAGTACTTTAAAAAAAACAAAAAAAAAAAAAAAAAACCCGGATACGTTTCAAATAAAATTCATACCAATGGTTGGGATAGTCGTCACAATTTCACCAAGCTTCAGTTTGTACAGGATTGTTGTTTTTCCAGCAGCGTCCAGTCCAACTGAGGAAGGTAGAAAGAATATGACAAATTATTTAAAGAACTCTTCACCTAATCATCACAGTAAAACAAAAACAGTATTTGACTGTACGAAGTTAGTGCTGATATTTTCTACCAAGACAGCAACTTCTGAAGTTAAAGTAATACTGTTGTGCTAGAGTCAGGTTTCTACACATATCTCCAGATTTTATTTTTGGTGAACTCAAGCCTCTAAAGTTTTCAGGGTTTGTTTGTTTTTTAAAGTAACACTTATACTATAAAATCCAGTTGTTGGATTTTACTATATGTAGATTCCACAAACTATGAATCAATGCTGTTCTGACAGCAAAATTAAGAGGCACTTTGCTGCTTCTTTGGTCTCTTAGATTGTCTCTATTTTTTTTTTTTTAAAAAAGCTACTACGTTTTCATCCCCACTAACAAAAACGACTTTTTTTGTCAAAAATATTTCCAGATCATTAAAAAAAAAAAAAAAACATAGATAGTCAATGTGAGAAAACTATAGGAGTTCCCCAATTCTACAAAATTACAGGGATAATTGTCAATGTAGGTTGTAGTATAAACATCTCCTTCCAGCCCATTTCAATTTCAAATTATGACTCAAAGATGTTTTTCACTCTCCCACCTTTGTTTCCTGTGTAAATAATTGTAGACTTTGTAAATCACCGTCCAATTCAAATTTAATGAAGGTTTGAAAGTTTACAAATGCGTGTTTTATGAGTCCAACTAATCTGGATTTCCATTTAATTAAAAAAACAAAACACTTAATCCACAAATAAAACCCTTTATAGAAGCATCTCAAACTTCAACAACAGTGAACATTTATTTTTAGTTGTTTGCTGCGATCAGTGTATTCCTTTTTATACTTTTCCATCTCTCTGGGATCAACCCGTGGGTTGATTTGACCATTATTGTTTGGATGATTTTGGAAAACGCAACTTTTTAAAGTTCGGTGCTTAACTTTTTATTTCCATAGCCAACATTCCATAAAGGAGGCCACATTAAAAGCCTGTTGCGCCAAACATCTTAACGAAAACCGTCTATTTTTTAGAGGGGGACATTAAATTTATTCCCGGAAACAATTAACACCCCGTTTTGTATCCATCTTATCACACTTACTTACCCTTGAACAGTAGCTTTAAACAACTTACTTCATCTCAGTTTTCAGTAGCACGCGATGCTAACAGCCGTTAGCCAAACAAAACTTTTACTCACCCATCAGAATCCTCATCTGTTTCTTCCCGAACAGCCGACCGAAGATCGACGAGATGGTGAGCCCCATGGCTGCCGAGGATGTTCCACTATTTAAAACTAGAACTGATATTTAACCGCGACGACAGCAAAGCGAAATGTATTTAAAACGGGTCCGGCTGCGGGAGGGAAGTTACTGTGATTTCACTCCAGACTGCCACGTCCGGTGTTGACGTGGAAGGCGCAACGTCATCAGTCTGAACCCGCTTTATGTCCTCAAACACAAACACATGCCGAAAGATTTTACATCATTTTTTAAGTTTTTTTTTTTTTTTAGACAAACCTAGTGTTTTATATCCATTTAATTGGTTGAAGGGGGGGAAATACATTTCAATCCAGAGGAAAGCGTAAAATAACGTTTCCCCCCCCCAAACTTCAATTCACTTACAAGCCTCGTCACGTCCATAGAAACACCACTAGATGTCACTGTTTCACAGGATTTACAGCTATTCAGTACAAACCAAGCTGTATTTGTTTTACTGTATTGAAATCTAAACATAAGTTATAGATTTCTACATATATCAATGACAAACTGAGACATTTATATCAGTTAAAATAAACCGCTATGTAATTTGTGCAACTGCATAATATAGCAGCAGAAAAACAAGTAGAGGCAAACACAAATTTTACTATTTATCTACTATTTCACTAATTTAAATACAATTGCTAGAGCAATTTCAAAGAAATGTTCCAGTGAAAATAATTTATTTTCCTTATTGGAAGTAAGACTGCTCATGTGGGGATTCCCGTTTGAAAGAATACCATGATGACAACAGCTTTTACCTAAGCAAAACCTCCGAGCAGGTGGAGTCAAAGAAGCATGCATGTGATAAGACGGAGAAGTTTATAAAGTATGTGTCTGGTGACAGGTTAAAACAGTTTCACAGAGGACTGTAATGAAAACATATTTCATAGCAGCAGATGTACTGAATGTGAAGATATGGATATATCAAATTCTACTGTGGATTTCAGTGGATTACTGGGCAGAAAACAGGTAATTAAGAAAGTATTTTTTTGGCATTTGTAATGTTTCTCAATGGCACTCTGCTTATTATTTAAAGCTTTTTTTCATTTTGTTTTTCAGATTGATGCTCTCTCTACATTGTACATAGTGTTGCTCTCTCTCAGGTATTGTGATTATTAATTATATATCCTGGAATAAAACATAATATTCTCAGAAACATTCAGTTTAATTCTGAATACGTCAAAATAAAAATTATGTAAGCACAGTTTTGTGTCTGCAGCACATCAATGGCATTCTATTACTTCTCCAACACATATTTGCCAAACCTGCATAGCAGCATGCTCAGTGAAGGCAAATGTTCTTTCTTTTTTTGGATTTCCAAAGTGCTCTTACATAATGTAGCTGTGTGACTTTCATAACTTGGAGTTGTGCCTCAGTTATTCCCAGCAGAGTCTGTCAAATTCAATGTTCTGGCTTCTAAGAATACTGTGTTTTACTGAACCAGGGTTTATGTTTTTGCATATTACACAGGTGTGTAAACATTGTTCTAGTATGATTCAGTACAGATCACCTGACAGTCATCAGTTTAGTGGGTTTTTTTGTTTTTATAGTAACACATTTTTGGCTTCATTGAAATTTAGTTTCACATATACAAAAGATAATTTGCCTTTGTGTGTTTTATCTTAGCAGTGTTAACTTATAGCTTCTAATTAAATACAGAATTAATCAAGTGTGGTTGTTTTTTTAACATCTATATAGGATATTTATCAAATCCATGATTTAAAAAATGTTGTTTACTGTACAAATGAGTTGGAGCTGTCATGTTTATACAAATCCAAAAGTGTAATATTTTGGCAGATTTTATGAAAATCATTCTATTTGAAGATATGTGTTTGCATTTCAAGTGATGTAGTCTTCTTTTTTATTTAACTTAAAGACTTAAAAGTCTTTTTCACTTTTTATTTATTTTTGGAAGCTTAGAGTTTGTTTAAAATTAAAATAAAAGATTTCCTCTAATCTCACTATTTCTTCAATATCCTTAGTGTAACTGGAAGTTTTTCAGTCTTGCTGGTTTCAACAGTAAGATGGAGACACCTAAGAGGACAAGTGAGTCCATGTTCTTATATTTTTCATTTTTATGATGTTATGTTGTTGAATTTTTTTTCTAAGTCATAGCTGAAATGACTTAAAAGAGCATTATTACCACTTCTACCTTTTAACATTTTGTCATGAGACAATCACAAATTTTAAGATACTGTATTTAGAGTTTTGTGATAAACCCTGAAAGGAATGGAGTAACAAAGAAATTTACAAGAGGAGTGCTTCTAGCACTTTTAAACATAAGTTAAAAAAATAAACAAAAGAAACTCAATCATTATCATTTCACTTCACAGGCATGGACTAATTTATGTTGGTCTATCACAAAAACCTCAATAAAACGTCTTGACGTTTGTGGATGAACATGACAAAACTTGAAAAAATTTCACGGGATTTGAACGCTTTAGGTGGCGAATGACTCGTTTCATTTGTTGAGGTTTTTCTGACGAGGACAATTTTGCATCAAGTCAGCATGTTTTAAGAGTATCTCTTTGCAGGTTCACCTCTTGGTGCAGCTCTCTCTGGCTGACCTGCTGGCTGCTATCATCCTGCTCTATACCAATGTCATAAACAAAGTTCACCCTTTCAGTGCTGTCGTCTGCCCATACCTCCTCCCATTGTCACTGGTGAGAAACTGTACTTTCAGTAACGCAAATCATTTACAGGGCTGGTTCATGCTTGGGCAGATTTTTTATTTTTTTACAGAAGGAAACCTCCTTCAAATCCTAGGTTAAAAGACAAGAAGAGATACAGTAAAATGGATTAAAGTAACCAATTTAGATTCCAAAAGGTTCTAGTAAAAATGGTATAACTTAATAACGACTAACAATGTATTTATAATGTCAAAATAGTAAGATTTAAAAATGTTATTTGTTTATAACATACTAATAAATATAAGATATGTTATGTTTATCCTGCTTTCTGACTAACAGAAGTGCTTATAATTATAGTTTGCTTCACTTCCCAGTGCCACTTTAAGAACGATAGGCTGAGTGTTTGTGGCTTTTGTCATTTATTGCTGAACTTCCAGCTTATATGGTCTTAACTCAAAGTTTTAAGACAAATGAATGATGACATGCTCCTGTGACTCAGCATCTCTTATGCATTCAGTCTACAGACATGGTTTACGTTTGGGTAAAGATTCACACAAAGTTACAGTCTTAGAAATTTTGTAGAAATAGTAAAAATGTCCTGAAAGAACATAATAAAGAACATTTTTATGACATTCCTCATAAAAATGTCTGAAACTCCTCTGATCTCCCCAGCTGACTTGAAGCGTTAAATACTTGCATGCGTTACGGTACTTTAGATTATTCCTTTTAATAACTTAAATGAGCACACTGTGAATGATTTCTTGTGTAACTGTCTTCCAGACATTTTATTTCATTTCATTCTTGTTGGCCGTCGTTTATGCCTTGAAGTCGAGGAATGCTATCCAGGGCTGGCGGGACAGAGCAGCAGCAGATGAAGAAGATGAACATGTGAGGCAAAATAAGACCTTTTTCTGATTTACATGAATTCAAAATGTTTATAGATTTAGTCTTTTTATGCCTCTTTCTGTCTGTCTTGATTTGTAGAGTCAGTGTAGGAGAAAAATCAAAGCGATTCCTTTGTATGCCTTTGTGTGGTGAGTCTTTCAACTTTCCACTGTCATACCAAAGTTTTCATAAGCAAGCAGCAGCTAACTTCACCTCTCCTGCATCACAGGTTGATGCCACTTGCCATGTACTTTGTTTATGCGTGCACTCTGTTGATAAAACCTGCCACATTAATTCCTACAAGTTCCCAATCACAGGATGGGCTCAGTGATAACGGTAGCTCGTACTGTAACAGGTGAGCATGCAGGTGGTCCATAATTTAAACTCACACAAATTTATTGGAATTTAAATGTGTAATTTTTATATTTTTTTTTTATATGTTTTTTTCCAGCTGTATTTTGTTCTTGCATGTCTGGAAGGATCCTTGTGTTGGAGTGGTGAGTGTGTTATAAACTTTGTTCCTTGCCATTGCTGCATTTTGTTCATAGGTCATGTACAACGTTTTGCTAACAATGTCCTTAACTTTTTTAAATATATTTTTTAGGATGAGACACACAATACTTTCATCAGAGTTTTCCTTGCCATTGCAGTGATAACAGCAATGTTGTCTTGCTCTGTGAGTAATCAGCAGTCAGATTATGTCAACATCAACATTAAAAAGCCTTTCAAATAGAAATAGTTCCAATATAATGGTGGTTTGACAACACCATCTAAAGACACAGATATTATTTCCTGTTTTCTTCAGGTTATCTATTGGAAAATCGGGAAGTGGCATGAAAAGTACATGCAAGTTGGGCTCTTCCCTGTGGAGGGAGATGGGCATTCAAGAAGGCAATTCAAAAGAGTGTTTTCTACAGCACGAAATATCGTCATGGTCATTTTATTCTGTTGGGCTCCAGGTACTTTCACACACACACACACACACACACACAATTAAAATTAACAATCATCTGTATTTTAGCTTGAAAACTAATATTCTACACTTGATGCTTCTGTAGCACTCCTCCTTCTTCTGATGTCTCCCTTGATGATCCAAAGGAATGTTAAACAAGACAGTTTATATGGACTATATTTGATACAGGTTTGTATCAGAAGAGCTTCTGAGATAATATGCCATAATTGTTTACAGATTTTTCAGCTACGTTCAGAGTTGTTGCTTACATTATGTATTCATTTCTATTAACTAAAAACTAAAAAGGCATGAGGAAGGCCATGGACAATGGAACTGAAAGTTGCTAAATGAGAGTTGAAGTTGCTTTTGTAATGACAAACTTAGGCATAAATACAACCAAGATAGAAGCTCTAATTTTGTTTTATAAAGTGAATAGTTATATAGTGATTTAGAGCAGATAGCTTGGAGATTTAACAAACCGGCAACCTACAGAGATATTTAATTGCACTTTTCGTCCTTGTTGTGAGTCAGTTCCTGTTGTCAGTCACCACAGTGGAAAATTATTGCTTGTGGCAACAATTGTAATTCATAGCACTAATACTCTGAGAGAGTTGTGGCAGATTGTGACTTTTGTACTCACAGCTTTCATTCAGTTCTTTTTCCTTTTTGCCAATCATCGGCTACATATCCATTTGAGATATTCCCATTTAAAATGCTAAATGTACAAAGGTTTGTTAAACACTGTAGATATAGATTGCTCATTCTCATCCATTAATGTTTCTCAATTCCTATTTTCAAGTGACAAGGAGCTAAAAAGGCATTTTTGCTGTTGCAAACCTTTCAGAAATTACTGAAATAGGTAGTATTTGAAAAATAAAGAGAATGACTTGATAAAAATGGCTACCTCGGTTACAACCTATTTTGTCAAACAGGTTTTTGAATTTTTACTGTTCAAAAGAAGCTGAGTTTGTTTTTACAACATTGTATATTTTTATTACTGTCTTAGGCTGCCACTGTGTCTCTCCAAGGATTCCTAAACAGTATGGTCTATGCCTGGAGACGACCTAACTTCACAGATGCTGTTCTTGGGGAAATCACACCTCTGCTGAGATATAAACACAGGCCCTTCTTTGAGGAATCGTTTCGTCACTGACAAAAAATGCACTTTGTGATGTTATTATGCTCTGACATGGATCACTGATCTCAGAAAGACAAACTGGACACTTTATGACAACATGACTGTGTAGCCTGAAACACAAACTCAATTTGTGAACTGAAAATGTAAAAAGATTGTATTTTTAATGAAGGAATTTCTTATGCGTATGTTACTGAAACCACTGTATGAATTTTGTCATCCTTTGAATGAAGTTGTATTTATATCATTATAATTTAGGCTTAAATGTGTTGAGGATATATGGTTTTCTCTTTATCAGTTTATACAGATGTATAGATGTTTGAAGATAAAAAAAAACAATTTTATGTCATTGTCTTCAAAGTGTTTTGTAATTGGTCTTATCTTGGTATGTCTACCATTTTGTATTTATTCATTTTGATCATTAAAAGGTTCCTATGACCAACCATGCGGTGACTTGTGATTTTTCAATCTTCTTGTTAAAAAGAATCCACGTGAATCCTGTGATGTGTGTGTTCGTTATAGCCAAAGTTATGTCATTTCACAAACACGTGCTATGGCAGTAAGTTCAACGTTTGGATACGTTAAGTGTTGGAGCCCTGAGGAATGCTGAGTTGTGACAGAATTGAAAGAGAACACTGTATCTGCATTGTCACAATCTTGTGTAACCACAGCTGTTGACATATCTCATAAAAGGAGCAGTGCATATTTAAGCAGCTAGGGTCACACATGGGACGTACACACACACACACACACACACGCACACACACACACATGTTGGGTGTACTGTACACTCACAACCATGTTTGCATGTTTTTAAGGTGACAGTGTTCCTTTGACAGTATTTTTTAAAGGAATTATTTATGCTCAATTCCAACCTTTTCCAAACCTTTTTTTCTGCCACATCTTCTGATGGCTACCTCGGTTACGTTACTCCAATGACCTCCACACTCACCAGATATCAATCTAGAAGGACAAAACAGGAGATGTTTGGTTAACATCTGACAAAATTACAACCGCTTGATGCTCTCATGTCAACATGGATCAACATCTTTAAAGAATGTTTTTTGACATCTTGTTGAACGTGTCACAATGAATTAAGAAACTCTAACGCAAAATCAATTCCACCCTAGAACTGGAAAAGTAGCTGCTAAAAAATATAGACACAGTCAAATATTAGAAATAGTTATATGGCCAAAACATGACTGTTATGTCATCTGCTATTAATATTGACCATGACACACATAACTTTACCAATGATTCACTTTTTGCCAGTATTAAAGTTAATAAGAAGCAAACTTTCCTGACTTGCAGCTGATGGGTGTGTTCACATGCTGAGGTAAATGCAGGTTTTATGGCCATCAATCATTTACAACATTGTTGCCTAAACATTCACCAGCTACACTGAAATAAAACAGCGTTTTAAGCAGGTGATCAACTTTCACAAAAGGTTGTGGCTTTGCTTCTCTCCTCTACATTGCAAACGCTCTTTTTGAGTATTTTTGTATAAAATAACACAACTGAGCATTAAAGAATATTGTCAATAGATCTGATGTAAAGATTTATGAAGATTAAAACTTTTATTAGTGTCAGCCAAACTCACATTTCAATTAAAGGTTGGCCTCTTATTTATGTCAAAGACATTGTTTGCCTCAAGGCAAAATAGTAACAAAATCTTCTACATGATCAGCTGAAACTTCTGAAAAGTACTTCAACCAGTGTATGTTTACTGATAATACCTTCAAAGATATTCCTCCATGGTATGAGAAGTTACCGAGGGCAACGGCAAAATCACGATTTTCTTTTGTTTTTCAGATTAAATACACAACATAAGCAGTTCTTGAGCAGTAAATTCGCTGAGAAAAGGTCGATCTACTCTTCATCAAGTACAAAGCTTACATTATCTCAGAACCAAATTGTTGAGTCATTTTCCTGCTGTAAAAGGTCATACAGTTGCACTGGGTGTACCTGTTGACCTAGTTTTGCTTTCAACTTTGCTGTCTATTATATAACGTTCCACTGATTCGATGCCTATTCATGGTCACTTGAATACAGACACAGAGTTCCAGAGTGTCTGATAGATCATCTTCTTACTGTTGATAACTGCATGGAGTTTTTCTTTTTAAAGAACGTTTTCATTTGTAAAATTAATGTTGGTAAACATCTTCAACACACTGATTCTTGGGCACAACAGACCAAAGGTCAAAACCCTATGTAATGAAGAGCAGACATAACAGCACTAAAAAGCCTTGATAATTTATCTGCATGACAGCTGTTGCTGTAATAATTTTCCACCAAGTGAATTTGCTAAAGATAGTAACTGAGTTGGACACATTTTAAATGTCCCAACTAAAAACTTTACAAGTTTTATAAATGTTGTGGATGCGGATGCCCTAAATACCAGATGAAAACAATCCTAGATCATATCATCAATAAAGAACAATAAAAATTTTCTACTTTATAATGTTTATACTTCCTGTTCAAAACTGGCCAAAACAACGATGCAAAGTCTAACTCAAGGTAATTTCTGGATTTTGGTTTCATTTTGATTATTCCCGCTAAATTGTTAAATGATCTTTTCTCACGTGTGGAATGGCATAAATTCAAACTGTGTCAGTCGTGAAATGAGAAATATTTAACACAAGTTTATAGTGTCTGGAAAAAGGTTTGTATGCACATTAGGTCAAATACTTTTGTGGGGTAAATTCCGGTTAAAAGAAAAACAGATCAAAACACTTGTCACTACTGGGAAGACCCACTTTTGGATCATTTATGTTGATGGCTCAAATAAAAACTGTGAGGTATTTTTCCATTAAAATTACACTTTATGTTGAAGCATTTCAACATCCTAAACACACTTGTCAAAAAAGAGAAATAGAAAGCATCTCAATGTGTGAAAACTAAGAATCCTCAATTTTTCCACACATGGGTTTTACAAGTCATAAGGTCTATACAAAAGCATCTATAATCACTTTAGAATAATCCCATCTAGGTTTCACTGATCTGTATTCTGTACTTGTTATGTTTGAGTCACTTTAAAAATATTCTAATCCCATAAAACCATTGAAAATGCTCTGTTTAGTGTTTTCACATAAAGGTTTCATAGATCCTAAAACCTGTTCAGTTTTAATATTCCAGTCTAACCAGTCTAAATGTTTAAGATGATGTGGAAAGTCAAGTTAAACGCAAAAAACATATTAAAAAAAGAACACAAATAGTGCTTTAATTCAAAACCAAATTAGAAAGCCACCAAACAGCATTATCTTTTGACAGAAGTTACTCAATCCACATCATATGGGGGCACCATTTCCGTGATTAAGCATGCAAATTACAAATACAAAAACTATTTTTCAAGCAAAACTTCTTCAAAGGTGACCCTCAGTGGTTTACCCCTGGCTGGGCAGGAAGACACGACACATCAAAAACAGTCACTGACTGTTTCCACTTCCAGAAAGATTCGTCAGTCCCTTAGTCCATAACTTTCACTTTATCATGCCCTTTACCCAAACACTGTACCTTAACCTTAATGAAATAAGACAAGTACAATGGCAAACAAGCTGAATCTGCTTTTATCTTTATGTTTTATTCACATTACCACAAAATTGTCTCTAAATCCCTGTAATTTGCAATGCGCTGACCTTTGTTTCTCATGTTAAAAGTCCATGGAATGAGATCTTTGTTGAGCCATGTCATATTTTCCCCTTCGGCTTCCTGCTCTTCTGACATACAGGTCATACCTCCCCTCTTCCTCCTCTTCCTCGTCATCTTCTTCCATAACTCTGTCCTGCTGCCACAGCACTCGATCCCTGATAGCAGGGTGGCTATGCATTCGGCTCTGTTTTAAACTGGGCCAGCTCTTTTTCCGCAAGCTGTTGTTTATGCCCCTGAAAGGAGGCGCAGCAGTCTGACTGTCCCTTCTGAACGGGGGAAGCTCCAAGGACGTCTTCCCCAAGACATTTGAACTGTGGCTGGGTTTGATGGAATTGATGGATCCCTGTGAACCGCAGTGATGTTCGTGAACACAACGAGAGCCTGATGAAGATCTCCTCAGAGCCTGGAGGGACAGAAGTTCCTCTGAAAGGTTCCTCAAGTCTCCAGACATCTCCTAAAAAACAATAAAAAGATGAGGCATATTGTTTTAATATGCACACAAAGAAAATTGTAGGTATGTTGGTAAGTGATGAAAGTTGTGAAGTTAACCTTGTCTCTGATAGAAAACAGCTCGTAGTGCTGGGGGTCAAACATCTTCTGGAGGTGAGGATGTTGGAACAGCTTTTTCTTACGTATCACTACCTTGAAAATATGATCGAAAACAGTTCATACATGCAGTTGTGGTTGAAAGAAAGTACACCCCCTTTCAGTTCTAGGTCTTTATCTATCAGGATATATTTGTAATAATCAGGTCTATAAAACTGTTTAAATCAAACTTCAAAAACACAACAAATTCTACAATGTCATTACTTATGAAAGAAACTAATCAAAATGAAAAGACGTGTATGTGTGGGAAATAAATAAGCACACTCCTGGATCCAACAGCACTCCTTTGATGGCAAAATCTTGAAGAAGCATTTTCTTTCTATGACTTCTGTGATATTGTTTGGAATTCAGAGGCAGAAACTTTTCAAACTTACATTTTTTCCATTTTTAACACACAGCTGTCTTGTGCATTTTTATTTTGCAAATAATGACAAGACAAGATGAGTTTTGAAGTTAGAGTAGAATTGATTTACAGTCTAGATGAGTCTAGATTATTTTATTAAGTCCTGATTTGAAAAGCTCTATGAAAGACAGAAGGTTCTGATTACCTTTTTACGTGGTTGTTTGACTTGCACCATTATAGAGAAAATGAGGAGTAACATCACTACCCCGGTGGAAATGCAGATGATTGTTCCCTGAGCCTTTGTGATTTGAAGGAAAGCAACTTTGTTCTTTTTCTCTGGAATGCAGACATGAAGGAAAATGTAAAGACAAGAAGAAAATATCAGAGGTTCTACTGTAATCATTAACTTGTTACCACAGATCAGTTTATATCAGCCTCCTAGCCAGTATCAATTTGAACCCTAGTTGAATAAAAATGCAGAAATCTGCAGTAAATCTCACCTCAATAGGAGTTATCTGCTTAAAGTCATGGTAAAAAGAAAATTGAAATTCTAGGGTTTTACATATTTTGCATGCTTAGTTTTTCCACATACTTTTTCAGTCATATGTTTTCTTAATTTGATAAAATATTGTAACTCTGGAATCTTCTCTGAGTGGTTTAGTACATATAAAGTTAAAATGAAAGCTCTCAAACTTAGTGAATACCAGATAATTTGAACGTTAAAACCCCAGAACTGACAGAGGGTCCGCTTTTTCTTTACCCTGACAGAATGACCCAGAAAATTTGGATTGTTTTTAGATGTAAACAGGCCAAGATGATAAGCTTCTGAGTTTCCCACAGAGAGGAATTTTCATAAGAATTTCTACTATTTGTTGTTCTGTGGATTCGGTGTACAATTTTTCACACAACTCTGGCGTCTTGATGTTAGCATGGCAGATGCATGACATGACACCAGTATCTGTCAAACAGCACAAGCAATGTTTCTGGCAGTGTTTTGACAGAACTGGGGTACCTTGGCAGTTGTTTTCATCCCAGGGGAAGACACAGTTTTGTACGCCGTTGCACACCAGAGAGTTGTTGATGCACATGTTGCTGTGGCAAAAGAATGCACCGCCAATACAGGGAGCTAAAAAACACACACAGTGGTGTTGTATGGGACGTATGCAGACAAGCCAGTTATAGACAGTTTATTCATGTTCAGCTGTACTTGTAAAGAAAATCCGTCATGTAGAAAACTTTGGAAACCCCGCTTAATATTCAGTACTTTCAAAAAAAAGCTGTTTAATTGTTTTTCTTTATCACTTAAAAAAGTGATATGGTTACAGGTAAACACATAAACTTGACCATGTTTTACTCAGCAAAGAAATTATTTTTTTTATATATTGTAAAGAAAAATTAAGGACACTCTATGTAAGTTTGTTCTGGTTCTCACTTTCAGCAGGGAGATGTTTAATGGTTTGTTTTTTGCATGTACAGCCCATTTTATATTTTAACTGGGATATTTCAGGTCATTGTCATGTGTAAGGGTTCGGTTCTACTTCAGCTTCAATATTTTTACAGCTGGTCTTATATTTTTCTCAATCAACCTCATGCAGATTTAATGGTGGGTCATATGAGGGAGAGTTGGTCTGGTTATGGGGCAGTAAAGCATCCCCAAACCATGACACTTCCAGGTCTTTGTTCCACAGCTGGTTTGGGGTTTCTTTCCTATAATGTAACGTCTCTGCTAAATAGGTCCTGTGTTCAGTTGTCTAAATAGTTCATCTTTAGACTCATCTGTCCAGAAGTCATGTTCTTTCATAACACTCTCCCTTGAACACTTTAGTCTGGAGTTAAGGTTTCATCCTTGCAGAACTCCAGTGTCTTTCTGATTGTACAGACTGCCAGCTGTAAGTCCTGCAATGATATTTAAAGGTTTTACAAATTTCTGTCAGCATCTTGCAGTCTGCTCTCGGGATGAACTTGCTAAGAAAGCCAGTGCTGTTAATGTTGGCAATTTTAAATGTCCTTCATTTGGAGCCACAATGTAATTTCTGATTTGAACATTTTATTTACACCTTTGTTACTCTCTTCCTAGCATCCATAACATTAACTTTGGATGCTTCATTCAAATTTTCCAATCTTAGCATTTGAAAAGTTCAGCAGTCAGGAGGAAACCAAACTACCATAAATGGCAGATGTTCAAATAGGACCTCATTTGAAATATTGGTTAACTGAAATACCTATGTATAATTTTTAGATTTTATTTATAATTTGTTGGTTTTAAATAATTTATTTTTCTGTTTTAAAAGTTTAAATTACTGAAATCTCCCTTTAAATACCTATATGTTCAAATATGTTAGTAAAACATGCTGATGTGGGGTGTACTAATTTCAAACATGATTATATGTAACTGCTTCTTAAAGTGTAAATTAAAGACCAGATGGTCTGTGGTTTTAGTAATATTAAACTTAACTTAAGATGCAGTGATTTAATGTAACCACATGAGTGCATTGTTACAGATCTAATAGTCACATCTCTGAATACATCGATCTGCTCCTTAAACTGAAAAATACAAAGAGAGTCAAAGATGAATCTGAAGTAGGAACTCACGGTCAGAGAAAACTGTGAACAGCATCTTGAAGCGGCTTAGACGGCTTGTCTCATCCGCCCACATCCTCACCACTCCGAAACCAGTCTCCAGCATGATGTCATTAGCAACTGTACTACAAAACTTGGCCTGCAAGAAACCGCATAGCACTTTCATCAAAATACATAGTGTGCAGATTGATGAGCTTAAACATTGAGAGTGGTAGGAGTATCCAGTTTTGATGTACCTAAAATATATTGATTTTCCAGACCCAGCTAGTGATTAGAGTCAATCAAAATAAAAAAATATAAAAAGCTGATTCCACTCTCTGGCCAATTGATGCTTGCATCTCTGTTTAAAATATGCTAAAATGTTAGACAGGGTATTACCTTGAGGTCCTCAATGGCACTACTGCCATCATAAACAGCCACAAAATTCTTCTTACATTCATTAGAGTTTTCCATTTGATATTCCAAGAATTTCAGGTAAATCTGAAAGAAATTTAAAAAAGAGAAAAATCTGTGGGATTGCTACTTTTTAAACTAATATTGTGTCACAACATGTAAATCCTGTTATTTTAGCAACAGAAAATGCTGGAATAAAATCCGCAATGGCTGGAGACTCATTATTCTGTAGATAAATCTTTATCTCACACATGGGTTTATACATACAGCCTATTCCCTATATGTTTAGAAGAAGCGCTTATTTAGGAGATAATTGATGTATGCATAAACTAAACATGCCACATGCCATACCCTGCTCTTCATTGGGGCTTGTATGGTCCAGATGCAGTCCACTGCCTGGTCCGGCTTCACTTTGTTCTCCTCCTCAACCTGGTGGGAGCGGATCACGCCGTCAAACCCAGTTAGCTCAAACTGACAATCTGAACCACAGCAGACACAAAACATAATCAAGGAGCATAAAAAGAGATAAGCAGACGTAATCTAACTTCTTCAGGGCATTGACTGACAGCCTGATCTAAGGAGATATGACTTGTGGTTGACCTACCTGGGATGGGGTTTAAAAGTCCTCCTACATGGAGATGAAATTCAGGATCTTTGCAGAAAATTACAAAAACAGAGTTTTTTTTTATTTTTATATATATATATGTATAAAAAAATAAGTAAATAAAAATGAAGTTTCTGTAAGAAATAACCAAACCTACTTTATGCATTTCATTCACCTGCAGTAAACGTATACTGGACCTGGAATCCTTTCCCCTCCAGCTCATCATCACTGTAGAACCGGATCCACATGAAGCGCCCGCTGGAGAGAACCCGGCCAGGATTGGCTGTGCCGCAGTAACGATTGATGAGTGTTGAGAAGCTGAAGGGACCGTCCCTCACCTCGATGTGGTCGAACCGACACTCAAAAGACGCTTCGATTTGGAAGATTTTGCTGAACTGCAACTCTATCCTCTGACGGGGCAGGGCTGCAGAAAAATGAGCAGTGTGTTATTTATTCTGCATCAATCCGGGATTTAGCATTATTAATAAAACAGCGCATTGAAAGAACAATCAAAACTGGATGTAAACTACCTTGCTTCCAGAAAATTGCCTTTCTTGTCAGAACAGACAAAATTTAACCTATATATACAAAGGAATGTAAACAGGTGAAATGAAAGACTATGACATCAGCAAATGAAGTTCATGCTCATTAATCTATAAAAACATGTCCAGAATACACTTAAATAAAAATCAACAATGGATCTAAAAATTGTACACACCCTGGTTAAATTGTACGCTTTTGCTACATAAAACAACTGAGACCAAAATAAAATCTTTTCAAAATTTCTTCCACTCAATGTGACATATATCCTGTACAATTCCTCTAAAAATGCAAATCAAGGTTTCAGATTTCCCTCAGATTTAGTTCTGTACTCTGATTGGCCAGACAACGATGCTAATTTTAAATGCATGCTTGGATTCACTATGATGTTGATTAAAAGCAAAAGCTCACTTTATCTTCTGTTTTTAGGGAAATATTGGAATCTCCTTGGGTCAAGGCTGACTGTCATTTAGGTGTTTCATTATACCCTCCTTCCTGACAAAAATAATTCAGTTTCATCTGAAAAGTAATCCCCAGCATGTCACTACTAAAGCCATTATTGTGAGAATGATGTTCTTTTAGATACTTTTTAAATATTTGGTGGCGTTGTGTCAAAAAAACACTTCTTGTGAAATCACAGAAGTTCACACTTGGCTTCATCAGACTACAACACATTCTGCCACAAGACGTGAAAAGCTTTTAACCAATACTGAGTCTTTTCCTTTGTTTTTTAACCTCATTTCTCTTCCCACATATGGAGAATCCAGCAAATTGTTGCTGTGTGTAAATACAACTTAAACTGCTGTAAACTTATGCAGCTTCTTCAGTGTTATTGTTGGCAGGTTTCTTTCTTCTGTTTCTTCATTGGTTTCTTAGAAATGTACAGTTTTGCAATGACTCTGATGTACCACATTTTCTCGTGGTATTTCTTTTACTGAGTTATAAATATAAAATGCTGTTGATGTGTTTTTACTCTCCTCCTGGCTGATACATTTACACATTAAGATATTTTCTAATTCTTTCTAAACTCTGCAAAATGCAAAATAAATAAAGAGTATAAAGTTTTGAAATTTTATGACAGTCTTTTTTTTACATTGGAAAACTTGTCATTTTAACAGTCGATAACTAATTAAGAGTTATTACCTTCCAGTACATAAAGGCACTCCTTGTTTGGAGGGTACATATTTGGGTAGTTTGGGGAGCTGAAGCTTCCACCATCTGATTTCCGAACCCAGGTCCCACAGTGACGGTTGTTCCTCGATTGCTCAGGGGGTCTGCTTCCTTTAGGTCCTGCACCTCCATCTACAAATTACATAAATGTCTTCAGTCGGTTGGGAATGTGTACACACTTGTGCAGTTCTATTAAAGAGGATAAAAGTCAATGAGAAGACAAAAATTACCTTTAATCTTCTGTGCAAGAGAAAATCCCTCTTTGGTGAATAGGAGGAATATCCAGACTGTATGAGAAGCCATCGGTACACGGTGATGCCACAGTGAGGAGGGGAACAATCAAGGAATAAGAGAAAGATAGAGAGAGCTTAGCAGGATTTGCTTTCCCATGGTTGATGTCTTGGTGCATCTAGCAGAATCTCTTGATGTATATAAGAGGTCAGAGGTAAGGAGTTCAAAATCCCGCATGGAGCGTAAGACCTTGATGCTTTTACCATCTGTTTGCTTTCTCAGCTCTATCGTTTGCCAACATCCTTTTGTGTGGTTTTTTTTCTTCAGTTTTCTTTAGAGCTTAAATGAAGGGCAAAACCGTTGACAATCTGCCACCTTTGATTGCATAGTAAACAGAGAAATCACGTGGCATAATTCAAACACTGCACTTTATTATAAAATGAAACTTAACCAGGTAAGTTTTCTGCTGACCAAAAGTTACTGAAAAGCCCTTTGAATATCTTGACCAAAGTCATCTGATCTTATTTTACTTTTAATGTGCAAACAATTCAAAAAATATTTTCTATAAGCTTTAAACCTCTTTTACTGACAACATTAAGATGGTGCATGATTATACATATTTTTTAAATCAGTTTTCTTGTTTCTTATTCACTTTAATGCTGCCATGTGCTGCACCACTTAAATGAGCACAAATGTAATTAAAAATATAAATAAAAAGATAACTGTAAATACAGAAATAATAAAATCTGGAAAATATGCTAACTTTCATTACAATATCTTTACACTTGATCATAATGTAAATGGAAGGCAGAATTCAAAGTTTTAAGTCAGTTAAAATAAGAAAAAATCAATTAACATTTGACTTAAAAAATAAATTCTTTCTCTTTTTAAAGCGAACAAGCAGTGCTAAACCACTTTTAGATCAGAACATGCAAAACGTTAAATAAATTAATCTAAGAAGCTTAAACTAGATGCCCTGTGACCAGTGGATTTAAACTGCAAATGACAGATATAGGTTTGTGAACAACATAATATACTGTATGTCCAAAAAGAAAGCTGGCAGATTAAAGAAGCTCCTGCCACTCTGTAATCCCCCTCAATCGCTAGAGCAAGAAAGCATATCAAAGAAAACAGATTGATCTCACTCACCTGCATGCATATTTTAGCTGGACTTTATTTTCAAACTCTACCAACTGCGTGTCCCACACATCCCCTTTTAAGTCTGGGCTTCGGATTAGCGCATGGTGACATTACTGATTTTCAAGATCCGGTTTCCACATTTTCATCAGAGTGAGACAGCCTTGGGTGAAAAATATATCTGAAAAAGTTTGGATTCATAATCGGCATTCCTTGACACAACAGGTTTCCAGGGTAAACAGACAGACAAAGCTCAGCTTCCTGCTCTCCTATAAACTGTTGATCCCTCTGCAGATGCAGGAGGCTTTAAGTCTGAGCTCAGTTGGAGCTGGATGAGGAAAATGATGATTGCGCATGTGCCTCATCATAGCAGTGTTATAAGTTATTTGATAACACAGTCATGTCCTGCTTTGGGTTAGTTATTTAAGCTGGGAATTCCCTTTTGGAAGTATTTAGTTGAGTCATTTGCAGGAAGGAAAGGCATTTTCACTGTGTTTTAAAATTAAAAGCAAACAAAAGCACCCGTTTCTAAGAAACTTTAATTTGGAGCTTTGAAATGATCTATTTGAGTCAGTTTTGTTGAAAATGAATATGTAAGGAGACTGATAGATTTACACAAGTTGGAAAAGTCTTTTGAGGACATTTCTGGACAACTAAAGATTTTAATATCATCAGCTGAAACTGTAAGTACAAGTGGTGTTGATATCAACCCAACTTGTGCCAAAGAAGATCCTGAGTTGTCACATTTAGATAAAATTAAACTGATTTGGGGGGGTTTGTCTTAACTATCTAATGCATCCTCCAACTTCTGACTGACCCCCAGCCCAGAGGCTCAGATCAGTCAATGTCTCAACAGGAGAATTACAAGCTGTGCTGAGTCATGTGTGACAGTATAATGGAGTGGGACAAAACATCTTTCTTGGAATCAGTACAGCTGTTGTTTGACAGTTTCGCCATGTCAACAGATTGTTCAAACTGAGAGAATACAAGCGCTAGTTAGTAGGTTCTAAAGAAAATTAATTAATTTAATGTGACTTCTATGGGACTAGCAGTTTATCTCTGTGCATTTTACCTTTTGATTTTGATCAGTTTCAGCTACTTTGGCAAGAGTTCCCAACTTCAACATGGTGGAGCGCCTTCCAACATCCCATTTTCCTGCTCTTTCTTCTCACATGTCTTAATCCTTCAGATTTTATTGTCTCTGAGCATCTGATGTTACTGTGTAGATTATGTCAAAACTAAAACTCTCATGTATGCGTTCTGGGGAGTGTTTAAATGGATAAAAAAAAACCAGCATAGCTGCAAATAAGCAAGTTGTTTATTTGTACAGTCAATGTGTAATTTACATTTTACTTTTATATTTCTTGGAGGACCTTCAAAGTTGTTTGCTAAAAATGCATTATCCACATGAACTTACACTTGAAATTTACTCATCACCATTGATGATTCTTAGCATAATACCCAGCTTAGAGTTCAGAGCTGTGCTGTCCCAGGAGGCCGAGCCCTGAGAGTTAACACAAATATCCGATTCTTAGGCAGATGCAGACATATCGTGAGGCAGGACGAGCTGCTGCTAAACTCTGTTCTTATCTCCGGCCCATATGACAATAGATTACACAAAGACAGGAAATAACTGACCTCATAAAACAAATGCGAGCCTTCCAAGCATCTTATACTCCAATCTATCAACCACGCTGATTTTTACAGATGTGTCATAAAGCTACACAAGGGACTCATTTTGAACTTTTTTTTTCCTTACAACACAGCAGATTAGAAAAAGTTATACAACAAACTGACCCCATTAAACAAATATCAGAAAGAGAATCTTGTGGTGTAAGCCTTGACAAGGACTTTTAAGTAAAATCACTGGTGGGATAAGGTTTTCTTGTTCATAGATATTTGAGATTACAGCCCCCTGACTTATCTGTAATCCCATGCTTGTGTCTTTAAATTGACAACGTTTCTTCATTGGATCTGTTTATGCTCAATTCCAGTTGCAGGGGTCAAGCTATTTGTTCTACCTAGAAAAAACACCCTACACTTATTGGTCACCTTATTTGGTACACTTGTTTAACTTCAACCAATCAAATGGCAGCAATAAAATCCTTTCAGGTATATAAGAGATTTGCTGAAGTTCAAACTGAGCATTTGCATGAGGAAGAAAGAAGATTTAAGTGACTTTGAAATAATCTAAATGTTTGGGAAACTGATAATCTACAGGAATTTTCCAATGGTCAGAAAAAGAGAAAATATACAAAAAGACAAGACAAAGGACGGAATATGACTTTTTTAAGGTTGCATTAAAGCATGGACAGGTTTACTTCAAGTCGCAGCTTTCACAACTAAGTAGGTAAAAAAAGTCCCTTTCTTTACATAGGTGTTAAGTGATTTGTGCTGCTGTCTTTGTAATATTTTGTCTTTATACTAGCACCAATATCCAATAATAAGATTCTGGATTTTATACATATTTACTGGCACAGATAAAATGACTTTTTATCTGTGTCAGATGGAAAACCTTCAATGAATCAAACTCTTTCTAAGTCAGTGCTCTTCTGCACCATATGGCCAATCGCAATGTGGCTTTCCGATTTTCTAGTTTTCTGAGACAGATGGGCAATGATAATGACACTTGCTCACAGCAGGGATAAGTCTGTTGCAAGAACTTTAAGATCAAGATATCCGAAGCCCAGATTAGATTCAGAATGCATAAGGTAAAATGTATGCCTGAACTCTGCTAATGAACTTATAATTTCCAGTCAAAATAAAAAAACATATTAACATATAAATGTTTGCAGAGTTGCATGTTTAACTTTTTGAGCTTCATTCCAGTTCTTAAACATTGTGACAGTAACATAAGATGTGTAATAAAGAAAACCATCACACTGATGCTCTTATATAAGTAACTTTAAGACGTTTTGGTCATGTTTGAGCTGAAATTCAGCAAGCAAGAAAAGCAGCGACATGATTTATGCCATTAGTGCACAGAAATCTTCTTACAGCCTGATCTTTGGATGTGGCAGGAAGCCTGGGGGAGGATGAGTCCCATGCTAAACTCAGTTCTGCACAGATGGATTTTTTTAATGTATTGATATTTTTTTTGCTATGTGCTTAACTGAGCAGTGAAATATATGAGGCATTAGAGGCAATCTTTTCAGTATTAGATTTGCTGTTTTATCTTTTATTGTTTTAATAGAAGGTGTTTGCTTTTTTTTATCTACTCTGGTAGTCATCCGTGATCTGTGGTTCAGTTGCTAAGAGCTATCTGCTGTAAATAATAACACAGATGTCGTGAGAGATTCTAAGGATTTTAGTTCCAGTTGTATTTACCAGTTAAAGCCACTGATTATTTGTTGTTCCTAAAATGCACTAGACTCGAAAGCTTTAGGGGAAATTGCATTGTGCGTGTAACACGCTGGCAGACTTGAGATTTCTTTTTTTTTTCTCACTCTTCTTTTCCCGTTTTTAATTTAGTCAAATATACAAAGCTGCTCTTTGCAATCAAGGCCTAAGCACTTGGCGTCAGAGCTTAAGAGAGATAATTAAAAGGGCCAAGTACAAGATGGCAGCCCTGTGTGCAGAGTGACAGAAAGTCAAAATCTGATACAGAACTGCTGGAGACTTGGAGATTAAGTCTACAGCACTTTGGTTTTTAATGTAAAATAAATAAATCAGGTATTTTAAGATTTTGCAGGAACCTTGTATATTGTCAATTTAATAAAAAAAAAAAAAGATTAAATTTATTTATTTAATTTTATTAAATTAAAAATGTAATAAATTTTACATTAAATTTATTTTTTTTTTCTCAAAGAGCAAAGTATAATGCAATCTAAAGAAAGTTTGTCTCGGCCAGTTTCGTGTTTGAGTGTCACAAGGCGGCGGTAACAAATTGCTATGCACTGAATCCAACTGTGAGTGGCGCTAAGGAGACTATTTGTCTCACGATTTAACAACAGAACACGTTATTTGATTCTTTCACAGGCAGAAATATAATGGTGGCCTGACAGCTCAATCTTGAATGCAAATTCTGAAACTGGAACGAGGCTGCGCCCTGAATAGCGACAAACATGGCGGAAAGACAGCGGGCGCTCCCTTCGTGGATGGCAAAGAAAGACGTTAAAGCGAAAGAAAAGACGCCATTGAAGAGTCAGAGAAAAAGAGCTCCAAGGTAGCGAAAAAGAAAACAATAGTTCGCCAGTTTTAGGATTCCGTTGTGGTTAATGGTCGCTTTGTCCAGCTAACAGCAACCCACTGGTTTGTCCTCAGAGCTACGTTTTACTGTATGAACGAGGCGGAGCTGCTAGAAGCTGCTGTTTCATTTCTCACCCGGAGTTCCGACGAGGACGCATCGTTCCCGCTTCGCCAGAAGGTGGAGCTGTTTTGCATGATTTTCTTTCCTTCTCTTAACTTATATTTTTGAAGCCCAACTTTGTTAAAACGGGTGTATCACCTACAAAAGGACATTACTGTTGATTTCTAAAAAATTAAAACAGATACATTTAGAAAGGAAAAATATAAACAATACAACAATAACAAAAGATTATTTGGTGAGTTCTCATTTTTGTGAGGAGAACTTTGAGATCATTTCTTCATCAGAAGTTTATTAATATTTGGTGTTAGGTTGTGAGCTGTGCAAATGTGAAGATGAAGTTGCTCATAGCTTAATATAGTGGCCTAATTCATGTTTTCCAAGTGTAATTTTGGAAAGAAAGAGGTGGTGATTTCTTTATTTTTTTGTGTGCCAAGATTACTTTCGGAAAAAAATGATTTAGGACATTATTTTAGAAAGGTAACAAAATGTCTGTTGGAATAACAAGCCAATCAGTACAACATTATGGACTCTGGCAGGTTATATGAATAACTCTTATAATCTCTGTTAATAGCTGGGAAATATTAGAAATCAAGTTAACATTATGTCTTCAAAGTTGGCCAGGAAAAATGGGCAACGATTGACATGAGTTTAACAAGGGCCAAATTGACGACTGGGTCAAAGCATCTCAAAAATTATAGCTTTGGTGACATGTTCCCAGTCACTGTCTGTTAAATAGCGGACCAAGCGAAGAACAATTATCAACGAGGAACAGGGTTATGGGTGGCCAAGGTTCACTGATGCACATAGGCCGTGAAGACGTGACCATCTGAACTGGATCACAGTACAAGGGACGAGAGCAACCTGGTCTGATGAATCATGCTTTCTTCGTTCGTGTGCATAGTTTATTCAGAAACAAGGCAGAATATCACTTTGACATGTACCTCCCTCCCTCTGAAACACAGGTTGAAGGAAAAGCAAATCCAACCTCCAGAAAGGAAGTAGACCCAGGCACTTTGGAGATAAAATCAAAGCCAGTGACTTCGCCTTTAGAGGAAGAGTCCTCAGACTGCTGTGATGACCTGGAAATGACATACGTTTCAGAAACAGACTTGGACGTTACAGAGGTGGAAACTGTGCCCTACTACAGGAACCCACAGCATCCTGAACCCGAAGGAGAGAGATCAGCATCTGCCCAAGGTCATTGTGAACCCAACAACAATTTGCAAGCTGAGAAAGAATCTGAGCAACTGTCGACGGCAGTAGAGGAAGACGATGCTTTACAGCTTGTACGAGAAATATTTTTCACCTGACTGTGTTTTTAAAAGCGTTTTTAGGAAATTTTAAGTATTTTATACTGCAGCTAAATTACTTAATTTAAGACATGACATCAAATGTAGTTATTAATATTAGTTTTGGAAATAAACATCCAATAATTGACATGGACATCACTGCAGTGGACAAATCTCAAATGTGTCCATCTTTGAACTATATGTCAAAGATAGTTGACATATTGTATGTTGTCATTGAATTTGTAGGATGTAAAGCTGCGATCTGATCACAGATCGCAGCTTTGAACTGTCATTGTTCACGTACATCCTGATCAGCCAGGTAAAAGTCTAAAACATGTCGTATGACTGCTTAAGTCAAATATAAACCATCAGAAATGCACATTTCTAATTATTTGCATTTTATTTGCTTTTCTAACCATTAGAAATGCTAATAAACCAAATTTTTACTGTTTTCCCACTAGTCCTTGAGATTATTTTTATGAAGCCAACATGTCAATCTTTCACAGCACATTCATTCCCCATAAACCTTTAATATTATTATGTCGTAACTTCAAAGTATTTTATTGAGATTGTATATGATTTGACAACACCAGTAGGTATTAACTCAAGTAGTGCAGCATAGTTGTTATGACTTAAATTAACCGTTATAAACAAAATTGGAGTCTGACAAAATACTTCAGGAGTTTTTTTTAATATATATATAAACACAGTTTATGACATTTAACATTTCAGGTATAACACTGATCATGGCTTTGTTTTATGTCACATTTTCATTCTTACCCTCTTACAAATGAGTTTGTTCAGACATCTCATTGGTACAGCAGTAAAAACAAAGCTGATCTACTAAAGTAAATAATTTCAAACATAGGTAATAATATACAGTACATCTACAATATGATTTTAACAGACAATACAAATGAAATAAGCTTAACGTTGTGGTCCTGTAGAATCTGGTACAGCCTGAATCAATTTATTCCCAGTCAGATGTCAGCTTCTGTCCTAAAACCCTTGTAAGTGCAGTTGTGGCAATCAACTGTACTTCCACACCAACACACAAATAAAACCAAAGTGTCATGTCTTTCCAACGCAAGTAGGAGTGAAAATATGCCAAAAACATAATGATGCCTCCCAGAGTGAGCAGGGCTGATACTGCCTGGCAGACCATGCCGTACTGGAGTGTTGTTCTGTCTTTGGCGTAAGCAGCTAACAGCATGCAGAGCAGGGCAAAGGCCACAAGTACGATTGGAACATGAAAACACAGAATGAGCATCACTTCAATACCGTACATTTTGTGACCAGAGTGATCTGACCATCCCCTTTGACTACAAATTAGTTCACCATGTTGATCGTTTTCACTAAAGATTACAGGACCAATGAGGACTTTATTGGAATGGATGAAGACACCAGAAAAGTGCAGCAGCAAGACTTGAAGGAGGATGACCAGGAGCAGCACAGAAATCCCAATAGAGTTTAAACCTGGACTCCTTATTGAAAGACCAGCCATGTGAAACGGCTCTGCGCTCTGGATCTGTAAACCTAATCTAAAAATTGACACAAAAAAATAAATAAATAATCAAATGACAGTAGGCACTTAGAACAATAAGGAATAATATTATCACCTTCCTAAAATAATTGACTAAGTAATTTTTTTCCAATGTAATTTTTTTCAAGAAAAAGGTGGTGATTTATTTATTTATTTTTTTTTTAATTTTTGTCACAGTTTCTCTCTTCAAAAAAGAGGTGGCAATATGCAGTAGTTAACTAGGACACCACTGCAGTTCATAAAATGCCAAATGGGCAAGCCTGAAATAGTAAGCTAAATTTGAAAATCAAGATAGATTACACTTGTAAATAGAAAGAAAAGAGTGTAATAATTAATAACACTATTTTCTCATGTCATTATATATGGAGCTAAAATGTCAGGTTTGCACAGTGCCTTGTGTGAGACTTATTTTCCTTAAACTTTTTATTGTCATGTTGTATGCTTTTATGTATTTTAATGGGAATGTAAATTATTTGTCAACCCAAAGTGATGTATTTTCATGAGATGAAAAGAAATTGGTTCGTGGCTTTCAAAATTTTGAAATTTTGGCCTTCATATGGACTTATCATCTGCAAATCTAAAACCTCTAAATAAAATCCAGTTCACATAACGTCCTTCAAATGTCACCTACAAGAAAATTTATCTCCTCAGGTCCTCTGAAGACCTCAAAGGTTGGAAATGGCACTCTGGTCTGGGGAGGCAAAAATAAATATTTTCAGTCTACACACATCAGAAATTCACATAGCAACCAAACGCTGTGAAAGTGTTGGTTGCTGCTTTATAAAGTTGAGATGCAAAATCCAGGCCTAAATTCTATTTAGAACTTATTCAAATACATGAAAATAATTTTATTCAATACGACTTGAGCTATTTTGGGAAGAATAAAGAAGCGCAAAGTTGGCAGAAATATACCTCAAAACCCAGGTTTAACTGTAGTTCCACAGTTTAGCTGAGCTCCTCGATTTTGATGGGTGTGTTTGACAAATAAAATCATTTCATGGTGATGCTGCGGTAATAAGAACTATAAAATAATTAAATACACATTTAATTAACTATCTGAATCGGTTTGCATGTTCATGACTTGACACCTTAAGCAAATTGTCTATTACATAATTTATTTAAACATTAAATTCAACATTTATTCATGATACACTGATCTATTTACTTAATGACCCTCCATATTATAGGAGAGTATTATTTCCAAAAAGTCCAAAATTTCTGCACCATGGCTGTTCCTGAAATAAGGGATAGTGAGTGATAGTGAAAGTGATAGTTCTCCCAAAAAACACAAGTCATATGTAGATCAGCTGATCGTGTTTACTTCATAACACAATCACTTTAAAATGTTGTACGTTAATATGCGTTAAAGATAGTTCCTGTTTACTTTAAATCGTTTGGCATAAATTATAGAATCTTAACCATCTTTTAAATTAGTTCTTTTCATGGACAAAATGAAAATGACTGTTCCATCAAAAACTGGCCAATTCCCTGAAATAAAATAAAGCTGTTGTTGATCTGTAGGCATAATCAAATGTATAGCAAAAATGCCTTGCTGTAGTGTGTGTTGTTTACTTACTTTCACTGGAAGAGGGTTCACGCCGAGTCAGTCAGTGTGTGTCGAAGCTCAGAGGCCTGATGGAGCGCGCACGCTTTCGCCGCGAACGCGCACGGCTCGGGTTCTGCCCCGCTGGTGCTGGAGCGCGCTTCAGCTTCAGCAGGCACTCCGGCACACGGACTTCTGCTGAGAGCTGAGTGATCATCTGCACTTTGATCAGCTTGAATTTAACTGCGACATCAAGGAGTTTGTTAAAGGTTAGTGGAGAATCGTTATGTGGTATGTAAATTAACCAGCACATTCAAATTAGGCAGTTTTAGCAACTAGGATTTTATTTAATTTTTTTTTCCCCCATCAAAACTGGAGGCGGGGTCGTCTGAAACATTCCGTTCTCCTTTCTACTTTATTAAACAAAAATATTAGATTTTTTTTTTAGTTATCAGTGTTTTAAATAGCCAGATTAAAGAGTTTGGCGAACATGAGGTTGATCATTCAAATGGGGAAAAATGCAGTTCAAAGTATTTTGGAAAAGTTTAACCAGAAGGAATTTGCCAATTGTGCCTCATGTGGTTGTGAATTCAGATTGTGAGTACTTTCACATAATATATTAGGCTTTGTTTACTAACTATGACTATATTCAAGCAAGTAAAAAGAAGCAAGTAAAACTTCTCTAAACTAATTCCTGATCACTTTATCATCCATGTTTCTATTAGGTTATGTTTAAGTCTTTCCTTAATCATCAATTGATAATCTCAGTAAAAGATGCCTATCAGAAAGTTTTTATTTTCATTATAATAACTATTTCGAACAATTTCACTCTTATTTTGACAAATTGCACAGGTTCATCATGGGAAACAAGTTCAGCAGAAGGCGAGAAGCCCCTGTCAGCAGTGTTGCTGCTGCAGCAGCCAGTGAACAGAAGCCTGCTGTGGAATCATCAACACCTAAATCAACAGCAGACTCTGCGATAAAACAGGAGGCCGTTAGGACAGAGACTCTAGATGTGTTGGTAGAAGAACCACCAAAAGATGAATGTGCACCAGAGGGGAAAGATGAAGAAAGTCCTGTTACCTTGGCCCCAACAGAAGATGCAGAGTCTGAGCTACTAGCAAAGGAAACTCCAGCTCCGGTGCAGTTTGAAGCTGTGGTCTCAGACACCAATCCTCTGGAACCCGAATCGTTTGCTACAGCAAAACCTGAAGCTACAGGGGAAGCTGAAGCTGCTATCACTCCAAACGGAGAGGATGTTCCAGAACCTGACTCTGCTTTGCAGTCAGAGGCAGACACTGACATCGTCTCTGAGCCGACGAGACTCAGAGACGAGGATGTAGTGCAGCACAAAGACCAAGAGTCTTTAACTGATCCAGTTCTTTCTTCGCCACCATTGATTGATTTTGGTGTCCCTGATGTGATTTCCTCACCAACCACCATCCCTCTGGATCCAGATGAGTCATTGAATATGTCAGCAAGTGAGCACAGTGCCACAGCAGAGCCAGAAAAACTCACTTCAGACTTTCTGGAGAAGTCGACAGGGGTGGAGGCTGAAGAGAGTCTGAAGACGCTGGGGAGTGACATCAACATGGAAAATGTTAGCGAACTCCTGAAAAACTCCGAGCTGAACGAAAATGACCTTCTCAGTGACATCATTCCAAGAGAAGTCAAGATCCCTGATGACACTCCAATCACAGACATGAGCACATCCATGGAGTTAATGTGAATCCATCAAAGACATCCTTGAAACAAGCAAAAGGAGATTTTATTCAGTGAAACCATATTCTAAATGGGTAAAAAAAAACACTTTGACTTTCCATCCCAATTGCTCTTAAGACAAATGCCAAATATATCTTTTTAACTGAACCAAAAGAGCTGTGCAACACATTGGACTTCAATTTTTTTTCTGCTCTTAAATTTAAGTAGCCAGTAGATTTGGCTTTGGGGTGTAAATAGGCTCAAACAGCACAAAACAGAAGTACATAATGCAAGACAACAGAGGCCTTCCTCTATGCAAACTCACTAAGCAAATATTCAAACCTATCTCTTGCGCTTTAAGAAATTAGTGAGAACAGCTTTAAAACAACCTATTGGGAACCAATGTGTACGAAAGATAAAGTTAATTCCTTTTAAGGAAAATGTAGGTGTGTCCTTCAGCCTGGTCATCATAAACCAGCTAACGATGTCTTACCCAAACGACAGATTACAAGATTAGCAAACCAAAAATGACCAGTTTAAAAATTGCGGCACATACCAGGAAAGAACTACCAAGTAACTATTTATGCATTAAAGAAGTAGTGTTTACTCTTCCACATATTAGTCTGAATGGAATGATTGTCATTTTTATTCAATAGTGGCTTGCTTGTGAAAATAAAAGTGGTATACATCTTCTATGGTCCTGCTGCCCATTTATTTAACAACACATACTGATTTTGAGCAAATAAACTGGTTAATTACTTTTCTTAGTTTCTTAAATGACAGAGAGAACATCTTGCCACATACTGGTACATGCATGTGACGCAGGTCAGACATGCTATTCAAATTATAGCTTCCGTATTTCATTTCATGTAAGAGAACTAATGCTTTTCCAGCGTCTCGTGGGAGAGAAAACGCAAGAAGGGGGAGAGCCTGGGCCACATTCTTTCCAGAGGAAGGAGGGTTTCGGGGGTCTGGGTCAAAAGTCTTCAGTCTAACTGCATTTCAGTCCATGAGAAATCTGCCCTTCAGATGTCTCTCCCACCACATTCCCCCCTGCCTTCATTGCTATCCCAACATCTTGTACAAGCATTTTCAAGAAGCAAGTATTAGAATTCCAAACAAAGACTGAAACTTTATAATAGAAAACAAGGAATAAGAAGCTTTAGCCTTCACTTTTTCTTTAACCACAAAGACTGTATAGAGATTGTCTAAAGTACCACAAATGGGTACTTTGGCTATCTCTGCCATGAGACAGGGAAAATGGGTAAATCTCAGTTTTGAAAACATACTGATGAGTCCCCACAGAGTGGGAGAGGCATACTTTAGACAGTGATCTCAGTCCAGATCGGCTTTACTGAAGGATAGTTTGCAGACTGAGCAGCTTCTTGATGCACATACAAAATAGAAAAGCAGCACGATTTGCACTATTTGTGATTCCTGTCATACCAGAGGCTTTCGTCTCAATAAAAAAGTGCTGCACTACAGTCCCCTCTCCCCTTGTTGATTTCCTGTCTCTACGGGCTATGATGGCCAAAGCAAGAACATAAAGAAAACAGAACCTGGTATTTGCTTCCGTGAGACCGTGTATGAAGGAACTATTAGATCATTTCTAAAGGACTGCATCAGAAATAGGAGAAAAATAGTTTAACTTTGTAATGTCCCTGTCCTCCTCCAAAAAGGATTTTACACACAGTTATTGCTTAAGTTATTATAATTTCCAGACATGAAAAGCTTTGAGCTGGCATCAATTACTTATGAATTTCCTGGATAAAAAGTTAAAGATTAAGAAGTTACACAAATCTTTGAGGCAAGAGGTTGAAGATGCTGTTGGAACAGAACTTTTTATTGCAACAATGTACAGAGTGTAAACTCACTCAAAGGTTGTAAATCTAAGAGATCCTCACAAATACCTCAAACAGGTTTAAGATTTGTTCTTAAATAACATTTTAAAAAAGCAAATATCTAGCATATAGAAATAAGCTGAAAAAACACATAAATACCAATAAATAACTTTTCAAAATTAGCAGAACATACACTAAGCAATATTTATAGAACATATTCTTGTGAAGAAGATTTCCTTGAAGATCTTGAAGTAATAAATCCAAAATAAATTCTAATGGTACAATATATTACAGCACTATAAAGAATATATTACTATATAAATTATCTTAAAATAGGTATAATTTCTAAAAAGCAACAGAATGAATAGATGAATTAAATCAACTAATCTTTACAGAAACATTCTGACTGGGCAAGGCCTGCGATCACAGGATAATACCATTGTATAGTTCCAAGCTAAAATAAGAAGATATGATAAATATTTTATCCAACCTAAACATCATTTTAAAAATCGCATCATTTTATAACTTTCGTTTTCTCATCAGCCTCCTGTATTTTTTGGCCAGATCAACATTGGTGCGTCCAGGTTGGAAACGATATGACCACAAGATGGAGTTCCAGGAGTAGCCATATTTCCTTACTCCAGAGAGCAAATGATGGACCTCCTCACGGCTGAAGTCCTGTCTTTTTCTTCTCTACCGGTATTTTAAGAAAAGCAAACAGAAGGAACAGTTAAAGCAACAATTAGAAATTAACTGAAAGACAAATTAATAAAAATTGTACATCATTCATACAAAAAGTTATTTAAAGTTGTTTACAGTCAAACAGAGTTTAAGAAACCTTAAATTGAGCACAGAATGTAGCCTTGTGGAACACCACATGTAAACAGTTACTTTTATTCATCTGCAAGTGGGAGAAAGTAATTCTGGTCTGCCAAATGAGCTATGAACTGGTTTCGCATAATACTGCACACTGCCAGCAACTTTTCCATTCTGTCAAAGGAGCCTGAGAATTATGAGCCAATCTACAAACATAGACATTTAGCATGACCTAATGGTTTATCCCACAATCCTACCAACAAGTAACTGTAATTTGTCTTTTCATAAGGCATCTCATAGAACACACACTGAGAACAGCTTGAATTATGGTTTTTACCCAGTTTAATTCAAGTTTAAGACACATAAAATTCAAGAAAATATGTAAAATATTTTGAGTTGATTCCTGTTTTTACTCTGGATAAACAGTTTAGTATTGTTAGGGCAATATGTTGAAACAGAAAAAGCCCATAAACCCTTTTTCTAAAAAGCTCTTACAAAAGAAGAGTGGTCTGTGCTTATCTTTGACTGATCCTTAATAGCATAATGCTCACTGCTATTTCTTCCTCTTCTCTCTGTGTTTGAAACATGAAAAAGTTTAAGTTTAAATACAGGTACGTGTTTAGCCACACATTCTGCTTACAAGCTCCATGCATAAGGCTTTGTGCATACAGACCCATCAGAGTGACAGAACATTATTAGTAAAACAGCTGCTCTAGAAACAAAAATCTATTTTTTGATGTCGGAAAAAAAGAAAAAATGAGATGCCAAAACTAGATGGAAAACATAATGGGGAGTTTAGAACGCAGAAAAAGTAGACTGTGCTACTTTCAGAGTGTGCTGGAAAATACATTTGGCTTAGAGCATAAAAGAAATAATAAAACCCAACAGACACAACACAATCCCTTTTCAACAGTGAACAAACATATGGCCTAAAAAATGCCTCAGATGAGAATAAGGGGCCAGAAAGTTAAAGGATAAACAATGAATAAAGCCTTTTGACAGTACAGACACATCATATCCTAATAGTTAAAGTATTTTCCATTGGCCTAAAACATTACAGGATATCTTATAGTGTAGTAGTAATTTTATAGCACAGACACTGTAGAACAGCTTAACACAGCTCTGAACCAGCTCTGCCCTGAACAGTGAGAATGCTGGCGACAGCTCAACATTCCTTCTGCTCTCTGGTTCGTCTGCTGCCAAGAATACACTGCAGAGGACAGCTCCCAACACCGTCTCTCAATCACAACATTCACACACAAAGTTGGAAAATGTAAATACCAGAACCGGATGTTTGATAGTTGGCTTCACGTGGATGTGGCCTTTTTAGGGGAGTCAAGCTTGGACCTTAGAGGAAGGATGGAGTCATAGTTGGTGAATATGGCAAAATTTCATGAGTGAATCAACATTAAAAAATACACTAATAACACATACCAATCCCTTTCTTAGAGGGAAATGCACCTTTTCTGGTCGTTTTGTACAGGGGAGTCAAAGTGACACCTATGAAAAAAAATAAAATACAAGATTAAAGAAGCTTCATACATTAGATATATTCTTTTCATCCAACAATAAAAGGTAACTGCTTCGAAGCATAATGAAATCATCTGAGATAATCATTGAACAAATTAATTTATGTGCTTATGTCTGAAGACCTTTTTTTTTGCCTTTTCTTACCATTATGTTTCCTCCAAGAATGTTGCTGCAGAGAAGCAACACTTTTATCAGTCCCAGCTGTCAGGAATGAAATAATTAACAAAATTAGTACATTGTGATGTCTAATTTATGATTCAGAAGATTCAAGGCGTAGTCAGAAAGTGAATCAGAAGAAACAAAAATAGGAAATAAAGGCAAAGGCAAACAAGTTTTACTACTTTCAACATATTAATAGGATTGATGGATGTTTTCTGAGGGACTAAAATTTGCTGTATGGAAAAAAACACCTCCAACAAATAGTTAACAGAGGCCTTTTGAAAGAAAGTTTACACTGTAAAGCCTCTTACCACACATGTTTTCACAGCTTCTGTGTAACTTTGTTGTTGAAACCCTGGCAGAGTTGGTGTCAGAATGCTCAGCAGTGATGCTCTTTTGTTCTTGCCTGACCCCAAAGATAAAGTGATGCATTCTGAATCGCTCCATTGCCTCCTGGAGCACTCTGTGCATGTCGCAGCTGTTTACACAGGAGCTTTGAACCGATGCAAAAGAGCGGCTTGTCACTTCTTCAAAAGTTAACACACAACCTAAAAACGAGAGTTATATCAAAAATTGATTATCCGTGTACAACAATGCAACGGTGAAACAATTAGGTTGCAACGATACATAGACGATTTCTTTTAGTGAATCCAGACAAAAATAAATAAATAAAAGACAACAAATTAAAGAAAGATCCTTATATTTTTCCCCACCTGCACACCGACCATTAGAGACATAGTGTTCTTCTGGTGGAATCTTCCAATTCTCATTTAAGTTACTGCCCTGTTGCTCTAAAACAAAACAAATACTTAAAATCTTGTTAGAAGCTGAATCCAACAATAACTGACAATAAAGCATTTAGAAGTTATTGCATGACTCTGTCTCTCACCACAGCAGCACCTAATCTCTTTTGGTTTTGTCAGCCACACTGACAAGGGATGTTTAAACAAGGAACTAAGCAAAAATAAAAAGGAAAAGGATGTTATTAAATAACTTTTTCCCCCATATGATTTATAACTTTTGTAGACTCCACTGACTTGTTTTTCATATGCGACTCACTGCCTCCCTCTGATGGCCATACGTCAGAACACATCCCGATTCGTCCTCCACTTTTCACAGGGCGCATCACATCTCCTCCACTTCTTTTGGTTTCTTCTCCTTGAGAAATCAAACTAGAAGTGACTTTCTTTACTTCAGCCATGCTTTTGACAAGTCGGAGGCTGCTGTTGTGGCCACTGCTCTTGTGTATGGGCCTCTGTATTCTGGTAGTTTTATTGGCTTCCTGTTTCTGGGCTGGTAGACATACAGGTGGGGACTTATATGGCTGAAGTTCAGCTGAATTTGGACAAAGAATGTCTTCTTGCTCCTCTCCAATCTCCTAAAAGAAAAACAACAAGTAAGTATTAGTTACTATGGACCATAATTTTACAACTACATTGCATGTGTGTGTATACAACTAACCTTCAGCTGTGTTTTCTCTAACAGTTCAATCCTGCGCAGAATTTCTCTGGCTGAATTCTTAAACTCTTCTATGTTTAAAGGAGGTTCCTCATTTTCAGCTTGCTTTTCCACCAGACCCTGCACTCCCAAGCTCAACACTTTGCCAACAGACAAAATAAGTCATTTTAAAACCTTGGTACTATTGATTCAAATATAACTTTTAGTAGTTACACATTTTAGAGAGAAATAAACACATTTAATGTGTATTGCCAAGACCACAGTCAACCTACAAAGAATCTAAAGGAAACTTATTCCAATTAGGCATATCATTATGACCACTTTTGATAATAGTATATTGGACTTTCTCTTGTGTCAAAAAAAACATTAGCAGTAGATACTTGAAGTTGAGAGGTGTGGCATCCATACCTTCTCAAGTAAGCAATGCACACACACACCCACACACACACAAGCACACATGCACACGCATGCACAACAAGAGGTCCAATAATGTTTTTACAAAATATTAGTAAAAATATTTTTTAAAAATGTCTGTTCAGACAGCAGCAAAGAATCTCTTATACAATGACTAGCAAAGCTAAATCATAAAGAACCCAAATATTTTTTATTAGGTGGAATAAAATATTAAATAAATTACACTTACTGGCATTTTTGCAAGTCTGTAGTATGAAAGTTGCTGCTTTCCTAATCTCCTCACTTGAGTCTTCTGTGAGAAAAGTTATCATAATCGGCAAGCCTCCACAATCCACCAGCTGAGACTGGTGCTCCTCTGCAAATATAAAATAGACACAAAGTTGTAAAAACATGCCAATTGAGAGGATTTCAACCAAATGAATGATCACAGTAATGATCAAACATACGTAGATCATTACTGTGCAGTCTCACCTGAGGCTTCGGTGCACTCCCCAATGGTGAGTAGAACTGAGAGCCTGTCATCAGGATCTAAGTGTGAGCTGGTCAGCAGAAAGAAAAGGTGGTAGACTAGACCATACTGTGCCAAACCTGCTGCCAAATTGGCTAAAATGAAAACAAAAAAGAGACTGGAATGAAAACAGCGTAAGAGAAATTTTGTTGAAATGAAACTGTCAAACGTAATCTTAACGTTATTAAAAACAGGACTCACAGTTATCAGTGATGCAAGCTGACAAGGTCTTGACTATAACAACTGATAGCTGACGAGACAGCAAGCTGGTATCTGCAGCAGACACAACACGAAGCAGTGCCAGAGTAAGAGTTTCCAAACCTCCACAGGCAGCAAAACTCTCCTGTACATAAGCTGTAAAAGGTGAAAAATTATAAATATTACAAAGTATTAAATGGCATTAGGAATTGTCAAACAGTGTTTGAAGCAGAAATCATTGTGTTTTTTTTCCCCTCACAGTTGTTGGAAACTGTCATGGCGATAAAGGAGCATATGGGCTGAAATGTTTCAGTAGAGGGCACAGAAATCTGCTGAAGCCATGTTTTCACAATGGGAAAGGCTGCAATACAAATGCGCTGACCTTCCTCTGCAAACAAAACAAAGGCATGGTGGAATACAGCTGATCTTGTGTCTCGTGGAAGGTTTGAAGGATTTTACCAACATGGCAAAGGAATCGGTATTAAAGTTTAACTGTACAGTGGACATAAAAAGTCTGCATCCCAATGTTAAAAAGCCACATTTTTGAGAAATAAAAAAAAAAAAAAAAAAACGTAACAGCTGATTGCCGAACATTTTCAACCTTTAGTGTGACGCATGCATATACCGTATTATTAGCCTAAAAAACAAACAAATGTGCTGGGACCAAACTATGACAAATATAAAAACTGTAAAAAACTGGTTGCATAACTCCCCATACCCTTAAATGAATGATCTGTTAAGCGTCCAATTGATTCTTCTGCTTTAAATTATTGTAAATCTGATGCAACTGAGGTAAACTTCAGCTGCTCAAGTTGTACGTATTTTCTTGACATTTGTTCAATCATCCTGTAGCTAAACCATAGTTTCCAAAGTGGTTACAGGAATAAAATTTTTTCTCATTGCTCAAACGCATCGGTCAGGAGAAGATTATACATAGAAGACAACCAGTACTTGCTAGAAATTTCTGGATCTCTTTCAGTGTTGTAGTGTGGTCTCCCTGCAACCTCCATTTTGTATTTTGATCAAATTTGAGAAAATATCTAGTTTTGATCATCTCAATGTTGCATATTTTCTCAAATTACTTATAATAGTCTTCACAGTACCAAAGTATATTTCACTATGACTGGAAGCAGGTTTGCACCTATGAAGACTGAATTGACTCCAATTATTCTTCAACAGATCCATCCACATCCATTGTGATGCCAGGTTATTGCACCATTTCATGTTTTAATCACTATCAGATTTACTTGATTTCAGTCGAACAGTAAAAATAAATACATTATAGAGGTGAAAATGTTTTTAAAACAGTTTCATCACGACATGGAAAAAATGCAGATGATATTACCATTCTGGGGATTGTTGACGGAGCCACACAGAGCACTAGACACAGATGTCCAAAGTTGGTAGGTTTGGCTGACAGTTCTCAGATTATCTTTTACTGAGAAGGGGAAAGTGCTCCTACAAAAAAGGTCAGATGAGAGTATTCTTCAAAACAAAAATGTATACACATCAATGGTACAACACACTACCTGAAAAGGTCCATCAGAATTTCCAGGCAGCCTGTGGTTTGTGCTAAAGTTTGCCCCAATTCTGCAAAGCCACAAAGGCAAATACTTGTCAAACAAATCATGTTAAAACTTGCCAGAATTTTTTTTTTATGTCATATAAAGCAATAATCCTGTTGTTTACTTGTTTTACTTATTTTTTTAATTAAAGAGGCATAATCTTACTGTTGTGTGCAACCAGAACAAACAGCAAATAGACTGACACCCTCTTCTTATTCAGTGAGCTGTCTTCTTGCAAGTGTCCAGCAATGTCGACGAATATGTCCTTTCTGCACAATGAATTCTTGCAATACACTACCAAACAAAACATATATATGATATTGTCATCAATTTCATTTTATATTAAATTACAGTGAACAAAACCAGGACAACTTAACTTAGCCTATAATCTGCACAAACATTCGTCTATTTTGATTTTAGATGTCTTTATGACATAATAAATTATAAAATATATGTATTTACATTTTAAAAATGCTTCTGTACCCTGAAAAAATATGCGGATGGATGGATGTGAAAATCAATAACTCTGAAACACGTGTACCCACCATTAGCCTCAGCTAGTGTGCCAAGGGTAAAGAGAGCAGTCTCCTTAACATCTGAATGAACATTACTGGATTTGGACAGATTATACAAAAATGCCACACCACCTAGTTCTCTCAGCAGATCCACATTATCCTCTGCAAGAAAGAAAACATCGGGTAAAACAGACAGTGGATAAATGCCATTCTGAGCCACACTTAATTTCTTGTCACACTTATAATTAGAGGCGATATTATAATATTAGATTGTGAAGAAGTGTAATATGTTGACAATCTGCTGAAGCAGAAATTGTAGTGTTGTTTATGATGAACATTCTGTGCTGTTCTAGAATGTACCTCATCAAAATGAATTCTGTTCTAGTAATTCAATTCAAAAATATTTTTGCCTTCATGCCTTATATATTTTTAAACAGTCTAAAAGCTCTGGTTTCATTGTTACCTCTCTTTTCACAGATGGAGTGAATGGTAAGAAGTGCTTGCTTCTGTAAATCTGGACATTTCATCTGAAACTTCACACACTCAAGCAGCAAACTGAGATCTGTCTTTGTTGCTGAAATTAAGGGCATAAAATAAAGTCAGTTAAGTAAATCCATAATAATAATAATCCATAATTAAATTAAAATATGTTCAAAATCCTACAAGTTAGGTTAGGTTAAACTTTATTAATCCCATAGGGAAATCCTTTAGTATTTGCATCACTTACTGTTACGGTTGTTGCTGTAAATGCCTGCCCTGTCCATTTCACTCTTCTTCAGAGAAATTTCTTATACCTGGTTTTCTAAATATTATGATTCCGTAGGGTATTATCAACCCCTGGGCTGAAAGAAAAATCTTTACACCAACATGCTACATTTGGGATTAGCGTTAGCTTGACAACGGTCACGTAATTTATAAAGTTAAACTAAAACATTAACTACAGACAACAATTCTCTTACAGTAAAACCGCACTGTTTCTCAATGTGATCGCATTGACTATCTAACACTGCAACTATTTTCTAGTTTTTACTCTTTTACTTCACAAGCTGTGAAGAACAGTTTTGCTAATACGTTTTAGCGCGAGCTGTCAACTGCTCTTTTAGGCTCGTGAGCCTAACTCTGCGTTACCGTGGAAACCCCGGAGGAACACCCACCCCACTACTCTTGCAGTTGGTTTGCGCTACAAAACCTGAAAATTATGCCTAGACCGGACATTGTATATCCATTCACTACAAACAAATAAAACACTTCAAATAAATAAGTAATAAAAATTATTGGCGAACACATAAAAGTGGATGTTATGGAAGCCCTTTTTTTTTTTACAGAGTGGCGGAAATGGGCTTCCATAGGATGTAACTAGGATGTGAGGCTCTTGCAACAGTTTTCTGATCGTCAGATCGTGACGTCACACGTTGCTGGACGTCCCCCTTGTCATATTTGGTGTTTTGCTGCACGTGAACGGACTTTGCTTCATTTGTAACAAAGTTTGTACGCAATTATGTAAGTTTTGTCTACACGGGCTTTGACATATTTCTTAAACTACATAAATGTGCGCGTACGCAGCCTCTTTACGAATGGATTCTTGGGTAGTGTAGTGTCGTAAATTACCGAACGTTAGCGGAGTGAGGAACAGCTAGCATGCTAGCAGCTGTAAAATTGTCAAATCTCAACAATGTGTGTCAAGGGTAATAACAATCAAAGGTCGTGTTATCAGGTGAGCCTTTGGTTACCTGAATGCAGCTTTCAAGCTGACTAACCCATGTGTTACATAGCAACAGAGAAATCTGATGTAGTATAACTTAAGTTATAACTATACATGCACATAGTGACTTGTTTGTCTTTTCTGCTCAGACATAAAGCGGAATAATTTGAATAAGTTGCACCTCATAGCGCCAGCTCCGTTTCTGTAGCGATGTATGGACGTGTGTACTCCAGGATTCTCCATCGAGCTTCTAGCTACAGGCTGAAGGTTTATCGCAAAGTCCCATTCCAAGTTTGTATCTTGATCAGTTCATATTCACATTCTATCAGAATTCCTGTATTTTGTGTTTATGACTCCAGTCTTGTAGCCTTATGTTATTGTTCCCTTTCAGACAGCCCACAAGTGTCCGTTTTCATCCTGGAGTCCGTCTCGATCAGACCAAAGTTTCTGCACTGGTGAGGAATCTGGAGTCTGGACTCGAAGCTGCTGTCATTTCTCCACACGAGAGGATTTAGACTTTCAGCAGGGCCAAGTGCAGATTAATAGCATCCTAAGAAGCAATGAACAGGTAAGAGAAATCAGACTGAATAACAATCAATAATATTTAGGAGCATAACATGCTGTAGCTCAGCTGGTTCCAGAGATAGACAAGGAACAGTGGCGATTTTTGATTTAGTTAATATGGCTCTCCACCTCTCCTCCCTAGGTGGCATTATGTGAGGGTTGTCATTAGCATGTAATGGGAAAAAATTTAATTGGCTCCCAAACATATTTTCTTTTTCTTAATTGCATGTCCAGTTAGTGGAAGGGTAAAATTTTTGCACTGTGTAAATACTGTGAAAAAAAACAACAACAAAAAATATTGGGATTTTGCCCTACAGCTGAATAATGCTGAGAAGTTGGTGTCTAATCTATTATTTATTTAACAAACCTGGCAACAATTTATTCATCCCTACTTTAAAAGCCAAAGTACTTACGTATCTGGTAGGGTTATCTGTGAAACAAATTTTTTAAACAAACAAAATGGAATAGAAAAAAAAGAACAATATTTTATTTTGATCCTTATTGCTTCTCATAGAGTAGCATTCTTTAAATAAGAATATTATTATAAAGTACTTTTTTTCTCAGTAAGTCAATTCATTGAGTGAAATGCATTATAAGTACATACATACAGATATCTTCAAACCTTAAGTGCTGTTAATTATATTGATATTATGCTTACACTTAATGTACTTAATGTACACTTAATTGTGTAATATTACATCATACCATTAAAAACATGTTTAATATGTATATACACACTGACATTTATTTATTTATTTATTTTTGGAATAGGCAATTTCCAAAATAATAATCTGATTTATTTAAGTGTCTGCACATTGACTGAGATTTTAATCATGAAAGTGCCTTTTGGTTTAAGACTGTGAATATTCCGGAGTTTGATGGGAGGGCACTCAGCGCCGTGAGAAAGTTCGACAGCAACCATTTACCTGCAAATACTCCTAATGAGGACCGTCGTAGTGCAGCCACATGCTTACAGGTATGCATCTACTTTTTATGTTTTTATTTTTTTCCCCAATTATTAAAATGCTAAATTCTTTTGTGTGTGTAATCCCCAGTCAAAGGGCATGCTGTTTGGAGTGTTTGACGGCCACGGGGGCTGGGCATGTGCCCAGGCCGTAAGCGAGCGGCTGCTGTACTATATAGCAGTGGCAATGATGCCGAGGCAAATCCTGGAAGAGCTTGATAAGTGCATGGATCTTGGCAGGCCTGTTTCGCCCATTTTACAATGGTATAAACATCATTCAGATTTTAACTATCGCGAATCCGCGCCCCTGTACATAAGACACCTTAGAGTCTTCTGGCAAGAGTTACTGGACAATGAGGAGCATGACGAAGGCATGAGGTAGGTTAACATGTTTGTAGTTCTAACATGCTAGGTATGAAACTTAGTGAAAATACTACAATTTCAAACACAAGTGTATAACATAATCTCATTGCTTTTATTTCAGAAAAGAACCAATTATTTCTGCTACTAAAAAAACAGTGATGTTATTTGTTGCCCCTTCTCTGGCATCTTTGAATATGCTTTAAACTGCAGGATACTTTTATACCAGTAAAACACAAATGGAAACAGTTAAAATGTATTAAATTAATATTAAATTTAGTTACGATTCCCTGTTGGTGATACAGTAAGTCTAGAAACTTACTGATTAATTTATTGTTTGACATCTTTAAACGAGTACAAATTTACTCATGCTATTGAACAAAAACAAGCTTCAAACTGTAACGGTTCCAACATTTTAACTGCAGTATTCAGCACCATATCACAGCTAACTTAGTTTTTATAGGTCCTTGATTTGTTGCCATATTACCTCTTCACGTTTTGTTTTTTTTTTTTACTTTAGAGTTGCAATGTTACTGGTGTACTTTTGAATTTGAATGGGATGGCATGAACATGCAGCTTTTAGTGAAACACTTTTGTCTATTATGTCACAACATTTTTACATAAACCTTTAGAATCCATTGAAAAGCATCTTCAGTGAGAGAATCTCAATGAACCAAACCTGGTGATCCTTTTGTCTAGTCCTCAGGAGGCTCTGAGTTGTGCTTTTAGACGTCTTGATGCTGACATCTCTTTGGAGGCTCAAGTCCCACTTTCCAGTGACCTTATGAAAAGTACGGCCATCCAGGTAAATACACACAAGTCTTTTTCGCTTTAGAGCTCACACAGTCTGAATAATACAGAAGGAAAAATGTCAGCCATTCCTCCTCTCAATAGAGTTCTTCGTGATGTGTTGGGCTGATGTTTTAAGGTTCCCTTGATGAGAATCAATCAATATTCTAATGGTTTTATAGTCACAGTTATCAGGCAGCTAAACTCAGACGCCAGTAGCCTTAAGCAGGAGTTCTAGAGACCCATTTTCCTCATCTCTGACTTTCCTTTCCAGGTGGCGTTTGCTGGATGCACTGCCTGTGTGGCTCATGTTGGAACCGATGGGATCCACGTGGCAAATGCAGGAGACTCCCGCGCAGTTTTAGGGGTGCAGAACAGTGACGGTTCCTGGAGTGCTGTCCCGCTTTCCAAAGACCACAACTCACAGAACCAAGATGAGCTGGAACGTATTAGAGCGCAGCATCCACCTTCAGAGAGAGACACAGTGGTCACAGATGCCAGACTGCTGGGGGTGAGTTGGTACCTCAGTGCTATAAATTGATTTATGAAATAAGTTAGTTATTTTTTTTTTTCTCTGTCTCATTTTCAGGTTCTCATGCCTCTACGCGCCTTCGGTGATGTGAGATTCAAGTGGAGCGTTGAGCTGCAGCAGAGCATTTTAGCCAGCCTTGAATCTGGAGTGGATCTTGACTCTCTGAACTTGTATCAGTACACTCCGCCTAACTATTCAACACCGCCGTACCTCGAAGTGACACCTGAGATAACCTATCACAAGCTGAGACCCCAGGACCGCTTCCTGATCCTCGGCACTGACGGGTTGTGGGACGAATTCTCAAGTGAGGAGGCAGTGCGGCTAGTTGGAGAACACCTCAGTGGAATTCATTTACAGGTTTGTTCAGAGAAACCCCTAAAATACATTTCTATATAAATGTGTGTTTGGACAACGTCCTGATTTCGGCAAGGGTGGTGCAAACAAGCTAAAAGGTAAATTCTATCTATTTTTTAAATAGGTGAATGTAGCTTTACACAGCTTTTATAATTAAATCAATGAAAACAGATTTTGTATTTACTCAGGTTATCTTTGGGAAAAATTTACACTTCTTTGTTGATCCCAAACATTCAAATTTAACAACAGAGAAAAAACAGAAATGTTATTCCCTCATCCAAACCATACCTGGAGTGCTGATTTGATCTCTTCATGCGTGTTTGATGAATCTTTGAATTTCCCATGGCAACTGTTCAGGGGTGCCTAAATGTTTGCTCTCACAAAGGGTGGAAAGCATTGCAGTGATGTCGAACTGATGGCGGAGTGTCAGAAAGAGTAGGATCTCGAATGTGTCAAATTTCTTGTAAGCATTTTTCTTTAAACGACTGAAGATATGTTATTGATTTGAGTTTTAAAATGGCACAATGTGCCTGGAAAATACATACCATGCCTTTAAAAGGTTGCCAGACTGAAAACATTACTGTTTACAGCAAGTCAATTCATATTTATCATGTCACAACAATTTTTTCATGTCTTTTTAACTTTTCAACCTCTGTTCATTTAGGCTCCAGTTTCTCCTTCGGAGCGGAAGCTCAAGCTGGGTCAGATGCATGAACTCTTGCTGAAGCGGCGAGCTCGTGCCTCTCCAGCTCTGGATACCAACGCCGCCACTCATCTGATCCGACACGCTCTTGGAACTGGAGAGTATGGGGAGCTGTCCCAAGAGAGGCTGGCCTCAATGCTCTCTTTGCCGGAGGACCTGGCCAGAATGTATAGGGACGATATCACAGTTACTGTGGTGTATTTGAACTACGACCTGGCCAGACCCCGCCACAGTTAACAGACTCAGTGAGTCCTACCACAGAGCTACGCTTGGTTACGTACCGTCAGTATTTTGTCATGGCCGGTGTTACGTAAGCTGAAGTGAAGTCAAATGATCGTTTTCAATGTTATATTCTGTCCAGATATTATTTTACATGAACAACTGTTTATTACCTTTAAAATTTCAGACATATAATCCCAGTTTTATTTTGGGAGAGAAAGTTTCATGTCAGCACTTTTACCTTTGTCAGTATTCCTGTTTGTGTCTTGCACAGACAATCCATCTTTGCCTTTTTTCCTGTTTACTTTGTGTTAATGTGAGCTAAGAAGTTTATCGTAAAATTTCTATAAAGAGTATCATGTTGATTTAATCAACTGTTGATGTTTTTAAATTATTTGTTCCATAATGGGAAAAAATATTATTTTATAAATAAATACATAAATAAATACCAAAAAAAAATTGTTTTTTTTTCAGAAACATTTTGATTTGAAGTTTAGAATTTAGAATAGTTCACTTCTCTGATATCAACATATCAGCAGCAGAGTTTTTAAAGTTTCCCCAATAAAATGTGAATGTTTGTTAAGAGGTGGGTGACATGGGAGCCAATCCAATCCTTTACTGTTTGTCCTCGGTGACCAAAGTTCATCCAGACAAGTTTGATTGTTTTGCAAACAAATCCCAAGTGGAAAATATATCAATTTAGTTCATCACTAAAACACTTAAGAATTTTTTTTTTTCATTCTTTTATAGAATATCAGAGAAAGATAATACATTTTGGAAAATTTAAGTGGCAAGTCTTGCCTCCATAAGCACACGTCTATGTTTGGCTGAGCTGACTTTCACTGTTGGTTTCTGTTTTTAACCGTTTTCACCCTTGATGAAGTCATGCAGAAACTCAGCATTACTGGTGTTAAACGGTAAACACAGGGTTAGGGTCAGCGGTTTGATTTCACAGTAAGAGCACAGTAGTGTGATAGAGAAGAAAATTCTCTATTAGAGGAAGTGCTAATACACAATGAATTTTGGTAAAGGTTACAAACCTGACTTGCACAAAGCAGTGGGTACGGTGAGAGGATCCAGCGACGGTCTGGACAGATCCGCTTGGTGTCAGAAATGAAGGACATGACTGGGAGCAGGAGGATTTTGATAGTGATCCTCATATTCTGGCAACTCGAGGTGAGTGATTCACATTTAGTTTAGTTGTTTTGAAACCCGTCTTTTTTAAACAAAAGGGATTATATTTTAAATGTACAAATCTACTATTTTAAAAATTCATTATACCCTTCCTTGATAAACTATTTTATACATATATATACAGTATTGCCATTGAAAAAGTGGCATTATTCCTATTTTTGCTTTTTTATTCTAACATTTTAAGGGATTTTTTGTTTCACTATTTCTTTTGTTTATTTCTTCTTAAAAAAAATAAAAACTGTATTTAACTGACGACAGCGAAGCTTGCTTTATATGTTGAACTATCAGTGTGTCCTTGGAGTAATTTTGAAAGACATTGCTGGAAGTTTCATTGTTACATATTTTCTCCATTTATATATAATTGCCTTGTTTCCCTGGAATCTCAATTTTAAAATGAATAAGATTAATATTTGTCTTACTATTAAATATTAATGACTTGTAGGAGTGATTGATCTGGATCTGTCTTTATTATATTTCTAGCTTATCCCAATAAGTTCTGAGAATATGAGAATTTAAAATGTGAAACTTCAAAGCTAATAACAGGTTTTTGTTTTAGCAATATGTAAACTTTTAATTAAATTAATAGCTTCTTTTTTCTGTGATTTAGGTTGCAGGTTGCTTTCATTTAGGTTTCAAAAAACAGTCTCAAAAATCACTTAAGTTGCATTCATATAGTTAAATGTTGTAAAATTTGCAACATATAAATAAATATGTCGTAAATTTAATAATTTGCAATAATTTAATATTTTTTATAATTAAAGTGAAATCAATTAAATGTCATATTTTCTTTGCAGATGAATGCTCTAAATAGTCGCAAACTTCATGGAGAACACATGACATAGAAATGAACAAAACAATTTAAGGGAGGAGTAGAAGTTATTGGAAGATCAAGTCAGGATCAGGGCAAATGCAAAAAACATCGAAATACAAGTTAACGTAATATGAATGCATAGGATATATCAGTCAGTTGTAGTCAAAAGGCCATTGGTAGATATACTGGCTGTTTGCAAAGTACCTTATCAAAGCCTGTTAACAGAAAGTCTGGTGGAAAGAAAAGCATGGTAGTGGTGCACAAGCAACACTGATAACCATGCGGCTGAGAGGAAAGTGAAGCAAAGATTAATGGAGCCAGCATGTACAGATGTGTCCTGGACACGGTTTATAACTGTTATATTTCTTCCTACCTCTTATAAACCCTAAATTGAGCATTACTGCCATTTAGTAATGGCACATAAAACTGCCAGCTAAAAATGACTTTTAAAGTGTTTGGATAACTGTTGAATGTTTGCTCCACAGTGTTTGGTATCTCTAGATCCAGCATGGACACAACTGAGGTTCTTGGGCAAAATTCATAATAATACAAACAGTCAAAATGAAAGCAACCATGAGGTACATTTAAAACAAAGCTTTCATCACTTATTGAGTGAGAATCCTGCCTGTAATGCAGCATGTTGTCCTCATTCAAACAGGATGATGCTGCCTCCGTTCTCCAGCTGCCAGAGCATCCACTGGCTGACGGAGTGAGGCGGGTGAAGAGGTACTGTGTTAATCGACCAATCAGCATTCCAGAAGGCAACCCCGGACCATATCCCAAATATCTGGTGACAGTAAGTGAGTTTTTGTTTGGGAATCTTACAGCTGTCAATACATGTGCGCTGAAAAAATATTATAAAAAAATATTCAAAATATTTCCATGTTTTAGTTGTAATTTTATTTATTTATTTTTTTCCAAAGCTCCATTCAAGTAAAGCTGAAACAGTAGCCATAACTTACAAGATCAGTGGCCCAGGTGCGGATCAGCCCCCTGAAGGTATTTTTACTGTCGATGACCGGTCTGGTATGATGTACAGTATGTGACCATCCATTGGACAGGGAGAAACAAGCCAAATACACTGTAAGCCACATTTAATCATTTCTCTGTTTTTGTCATTTCTATTATGGGGCTGATGGTGTTGAGCAGATGAAATCCTTCTGGACTTTTTTGTTACAGCTGTGGGCTTATGCCCTGGAAGAGACAGGGAATGAAGAGGAGCCCATCGAGCTCATCATCAACATCATTGACCAGAATGACAACAAACCAAAATTCACTCAAAAGGTTTTCACCAGCAGAGTGAGCGAAAGTGCTGAAGTTGGTAAGGAGTCAGTACAGCAACATAACAGAACCTAAATATTCTTTTCAGTTCGGAGCCGTAACGTGATTTCTTCAACAGGTAAACCCATCTTGAGTGTAACAGCTGTAGATAAGGACGATCCAGATACAGACAACGCTATAATTAGGTATCGACTACTATCTCAGACACCTAGAATGCCCAAAGAGGAGATGTTTGCTATAGACGCAGTGAGTGGGCTGATCAGTCTGAAGGAACAGGGACTGGATAGAGAGGTAATGAGGTTTTCTGTGTGAGCATTACTCTTTTTTTAACTTTTATTTCCCCCACAAATTTCTCTGTATGTGTATTTTTTCCTTCTAGACTCATCCAGAATACAAACTGGTCATTACTGCTGCTGATATGAAAGGGGAAGGGCTGATCACAACCTGCACTGCTGTCATTACTGTTACTGACAGCAACGATAATGCTCCAAATTTCAGTGACACATCTGTAAGTTGCAAAACACACTCTGTAATATGATTAAATTAATAATATGTTTAAAGTTTAACTTTTGAACTCACTGAGGAGTGTTTCTTGCTCTTTTCGAGATGTCCACAACAGTCTATGAGAATGAGATAGGAGTGGAGGTAACAAGATTGAAAGTCACTGACATGGACAAGTCAGGATCTCCAAATTCAAACACTAAATACTCCATCATCAAAGGCAATGAAGGTGGAGCCTTTAACATCACTGTTGGTTCAAATAAGATGGAGGGAATAATCACAACTGCCAAGGTTCAGAAGGTTACCCTTAAAATTTTATTCAGAAGTCATATGAACATCATATTTATTTATTTTCTCACCTTCTTTTCCCAGGAGCTGGATTTTGAGAGCTCGTCTGAGTACAAACTGTTGGTGGTGGTAACAAACGAGGCGCCTTTTTCCGTCCCCGTGTTCACATCTACAGCCACAGTCACAATAAAAGTCATCGACAGAAACGAGCCTCCCGTTTTCAGCCCAGCCGAGGTTCACGTGACCCTTTCAGAGGATGTGAGAGTCGGCACGGCCGTGGTTCAGCTGAGAGCAAAGGACCCGGACACAGCCAGAGCACAGCGTGTAATGTAATCAAAACACGCTGCTTATCTATGAGTGTCTTCAATATTTGATTGAACTCTGTGACCAGCATGTTGCATGTTTCTACTGCCTTTTTAACAACTTACATTTGGTGACGAACTCCAATTCTTTGGGCATGGAAGACCTCTTTGCCATCCCCCTAATGTTTTGGAATGAAATTGGAATGAATAAAAACTAAAAGCCCAATCCGATTCCATCATTTAGCCAGTCAAACAGTAACACCAGAAAATAACAATTTTGTTTTCGGAGGGAGTTTGTTTATGTTTGTTCTTTGACATGAAGCAATAAACTATAAAGGCTTATTGTTCTGTTGTTTTAATGTGTGTGTGAATATATAGGAATTTGGGGAAGTTGGTACATATTTACCAATGGTGTTATAAAATGACTGAGATCCTCTTCATTGTGTACTTTTTGTAAAGATGTTCCGTATTTTTATTGTAAAGATATAAAGTAAGTTCAACAAAGGAACTGAAAAAAGGAAATTATTTTTATTAAAATAATCATGATGCATATTCCAAATAAGGTCATGAACTAGCAGAACTATATGATAAATAAAAGTAGCTTGAAAAGTAAATCACTGGTGAAAATGCATACCTTATGAAAAATAATTTCTGTTTTCTCAGTTTTGTATAGCGGTATTTGAAATGTATAGTAATTTTCATAGACTACTTTAAAATAATATTAATGTTAATAAACTGCATTTAAGACTAAAAGATATTCTCAGTTTTTTTTTAGAAATTGTAAAAATTCAGTCCTGTGTATTTTAAGTCTTAAATGGAAAAAGTTACACTTTTTTCTACATAAATATTTGGTCTGCTTTTGAAATGGAAGTTTTGACATACATTTACATTTAGTAATCAATCTGTTTGTCTTGATTTCAGATACAAACTCTGCAGCGACAGCGCCCAGTGGCTGAGCACCAACCACAGCACTGGATCAGTTAACGTTGTGAGCAGCATGGACCGAGAGTCGCAACACGTCAGAAAAAACAAATATACAGTTTTAGTTTTGGCTTACGATGACGGTAAATTTAAACTTTTACTGTTTTTACTGAACCATCACTGTGTTAATTCTATTAAACAAATGAAAAACAACTTTCTTAACTCCTCCAGATCTTATTCCAGCTACAGGAACTGGTACTCTGGTTGTGAGTTTATTGGATGTGAATGACCACCTTCCGATGGTCAGGCAGGAAACTGCCACTCTGTGTAACGCTGACCCTTTTCCTGCACTCCTGGACGTAGTGGATCTGGATGGACCGGGTCATGCTGGGCCATTTACTGTGGAGCTTATAGGAGGACATAAGAAGAACTGGACTGTCAAAACTAATTCCACAAGTAAAGTGTCTGAGATGCTGATGAAGTGTTATGTGGATGAACTCTATTTTCAGACAGCTAACTAGTGGTCCAAAAATAAAACTGTGTTGTAAAGTTTATATTTTGCTTTGTCCCCCTAGGCAATGTGGCAGCTCTTTACCCCAAACAAAATCAATCTCCTGGGGACTATAATGTTACCATGAGGATTTATGATGTTGAAGGGCTCTACAAAGACAGTACGCTGGTCGTAGAGGTGTGCCACTGTCAAGGTGGAGTAGATGCCTGCCTGCCAAGACATAACGGACATCAAGACATTCCTTCTTTTGCAACCCCTCTACTAGGATCTGTGTTTGGCCTTCTGTGTAGGTGGCCATCTTACCCTGAAAATAACTTAGTCTGTTCTGTCTTTTGTCTCTTATTTTGCATTCGATTGCAGTGCTGCTCCTGCTGCTCCTGTTGCTGCTGAGCAGAAGGAGGAGGACAGGGAAGGAGGCCCCTCTCCTGAAAGATCCGACCCGTGATGACATATTCTGCTACAGTGAGGAGGGAGGAGGTGAAGACGACAGGGTAGGTGGAGAGGGAGCGGAACAGGACTGATAGCTGTTAGTTTATGCATTTTTAAGGGACTGCGGTTACATGACGTTTTTAATCTGTGCACATTTGCCTTTAAGTAGACAAAACGTTCTGAGATTCCTAGTGTCAGGACATTATATCCCCAAGATAGTTACATTGAAAAAGCTCAGGTGAATCTTAAGAAAACTGAACTTAAACAATATATTCTGTTCAAGTATAGCAACATACATAAAGCACCTTGTTAAAGTATTCGCACTGGACTGAACAAGGAAGTTTGCAATTTTATTGATCATGTGAGAAATCAAAAGATTGAAATACAGCACATTAGAAATGCTTCATCGTTCCCCAAAACATTCAACGCATCCTGAATCTTTATCTCTCATTGTTATGCTCTGTCCAGAACCTGCAAGTGGCAAACAGAGACCCCGCAGCTGCTCCGTATGACTCTCTTCTCGTGTTCAACTATGAGAGTGGAAGCTCTGAGGTGGATTCACTCAGCTCCATTCAATCTTCAGATTCAGATGAGGATCAGGATTTTCAGAGTTTGAATTAGTGGGGGCCCCGCTTCAGCAGAGGAGGAAGACGACCTGGTTATCAGTAAGGGTGTGAATATTTCCAATGTCTGTGTAACTGATGTCACCCTGTCGAATCACTTCGCTGTTATCTTTGAAAGTTCTTTATCATGTAACCCTACTGAACAAACAGCAACCATCACAAAATGTTCTCTCACAGAAAACACAGCAGAAACATTTAATCACATTTACTCTCCTTCCTCACTCTTAGGCTGTAATGACGTAGATAAGCTGGTAAATGATTTTCAGTCTAAAGTTTCAGATGTTATTGATTCCATTGCCCCAATCAAAATAAAAGTTGTGTCTGTTAGGAAGAAATCTCCATGGAGAAATGCAGAAACAGTTCGATCTGCAAGACATCTCTGCCGTAGAGCAGAACGAAAATGGCGTAAAACTCAACTCCACGTTCATTGTGACAACTATAAAGAAAGACTACGTAACTATGGCTCAACACTAAGACATGCAAGGGAGGCTTTCTTTGCAGATGTCATAAACAAAAACATTAACAATGCTCGAGCCTTATTTGCAACAGTTGACAGGCTCACAAATCCTTCTATGATGTTACTATCTGAATTTCAATCTAATGCCGCCTGCAACCAGTTTTCCAGCTTCTTTTCAGAAAAAATAAAAAAAATCAGAGGATTAATCTGCACATCAACTCTAAAGCCAATAACAATGATTAACTCAAACAAAACAAATACAGGAAAAATGACCCAATTTCAACTGCTTAATTATAAAACCTTAGAAGAAAGTCAACTAAGCTCAAGTTCCTGCTGTCTGGATGTCTTACCCACACATTTCTTTAAGAAAGTTCTGCCTGTTATTGCTACCGATCTGATCCAAATAGTAAACTCATCGCTCTCATCAGGCATTTTCCCCCAGGCTTTGAAAACAGCAGTTATCAGACCACTGATAAAAAAGAATAATCTGGACAAATCACTACTGCAGAATTACAGACCGATCTCCAACCTCCCATTCATCAGCAAAATTATTGAAAAAGCTGTATGTAAATAGTTAAATAGCTTCCTAACAATAACCAACCGCTTGGACTCCTTCCAGTCTGGTTTTCGTGCTCACCACAGCACGGAGACTGCCCTTGCAAAAGTGTTCAATGATATCCATGTAAATACGGACTGTGGGAGAACCACAGTTCTGGTTCTGTTGGACCTCAGTGCAGCTTTTGACACTGTCGCCCATGACATATTACTGAATCGACTGGAGAGTTGGGTCGGGCTCTCCGGTCCAGTACTAAATTGGTTTGAATCTTACATAAAGAACAGGGATTTCTTTGTTTCAATTGAAAACTTCTCATCAAAGAGGTCAAAGGTCTCATGTGGACTCTGACCTGAACCTTCAGAGCCACATAAAGACAGATACAAAGTCGGCCTTTATCACCTGAAGAACATCTCCAGGATTAAAGGACTATTTTCTCAGCCAGATCTAGAGAAACTTATCCATGCGTTTTATCTTCAGTCGCATTGATTATTGCAACATTGTCTACACATGTCTGTCCAACAAATCAATCAATCGCGTTCTCACTAAAACCAGGAAGATAGAACTCATAACACCAGTGTTAAAGTCTCTCCACTGGCTCCCTGTAGCTCAAAGAATAGACTTTAAAATATTGATGTTAGTTTATAAATCACTGAATGGATCAACCTTCCAGACCTCTCAGGTCTTCCGGTTCTGGTCTTCTCTGCATCCCCAGAACCAGAACCAAATGAGGGGAAGCAGCATTCAGCATCTATGCACCACAAATTTGGAAAAAACTTCCAGAAAACTGTAAAACAGCTGAAACACTGACTTCCTTTAAATCTCAACTAAAAACCCACCTGTTTAGAATTGCATTTGAAAAAAATGGCGAATGACTGAGGGTCATTGCACGTAACACAAACCCTGTAAAGCCTAGACACTAACAGGTACCATTGAATTAAGGTGTATGGAGCCCCGTGCCGGAAGAAAAACAGCGAGTGACTGCGGGTCATTGCGCGTAACGGAAACCCTGTAAATTCTAGACACTAACAGGTACCATAGATTGGTCAAAAAACCGTGAAGGACGGCGGAGTCCCTGAGCGAAATTCTGTGAAAGAGGAACGAGAGGAACAGGCTTCTCGTGCCGGAAGCCCGTTGAAAGGCTGTTTATATCGTTTTAAATTGTGTGATTGTGAGCATGAATGGGAATAATAATAGCAATAGGTATTTTGTTCCATTTAACACAATAATAGTGTAATCGGTAAACCTTTTATAGATTCAAATTTGACAAAAAACCAAACCTGTTTAAGATTTTTTTTTAAACATTTTTAATCATAAATTTATTGATGGAACTTGACTAAATGTCATGTTTTTATTTTTGTTTTTATTGTTTTTACTGTTGACTCTATATTGCATTATGTTTCTGTTTCTGATATGATGTAAAGCACCTTGAAGTGCCTCGCTGCTGAAATGTGCTATACAAATAAAATTTGATTTGATTTGATTTGATTTGATTTGATTTGATTAGATTAGATTAGATTAGATTTGATTTGATTTGATTTGATTTGATTTGATTTGATTTGACGATGACAACCAAACACTGCCAGGAAAATCAGAATGGGTCTAACATGCCCAAATATATGTGGAGGTCATCTAAACTTACAGCCGTCTGTCCTAGGAATGATCGGTGGCCTTTTTCTGCCACCATGTGTGTTTTATTCTTAAAGAGGCTGTACTCTTTCTTTCTGTTAACTTTCTGTGTGCCATTGCTGAATTCTTTGACAATAATATTTAATCAGAAATCATATTTGATTGTTTTGATGCACTTCTGTTTTACAGTTATTTTTTTTTTATATACTTGTTTATTGCCATTAAGATATGCTGTGATTTAATGTTTTTTGGAAAAATATTAATACCACAGGAAGGCTTCAAATTTTCATGTCTTTAATGAGGAGTTCTGTTATAGTTTAGACCAGGGCTTTGCGTCCTTTTTAGACATTCTACTGTGGCTCCAATGTTGGCTAAAAAGGCTAAAGAAATAAGCATTATTTAAGTTGTAGTGGTGATTAAAGTATGGAAGCTTGAGCTTTTGCAAGGTATTAATTTGATTTCTTAGCCTACAAAATCTTCTACTTTATTAGTTCATATAGTCATAGAATTATATGAACCAAAGCTTTTGCTACATTTTGTGAGTGTTTGTACTTACAATTTGGATGCATAAATAAAATACTCCATAAAAGAAACCAAGACTCTGATGCTTGAGTAATCCCGCCCTTTATACTGATGACAAATCTGATTTCTGATCAATGATTGTCCTGAACCTCTGTCTTAAGAATGAACTTTAGTCATTCTTATCTTCCAACTCAGATGAACTTTGACACCAAAGGTTTTTAGTGCTGTGCCACACCAAGGACTTACAGAAACAAAGAGAAAAGGTTTTGGTTGTCTCTCCATCCTTTTTTTGTTATTTGATATTTTATTTTGAAATAAAGACCTGTGCAAGAAATGAGTAAAAGGGAACAACTTTCAGCAAAGGTACGTTAGTAAAAAAGGTAAATTAGATGTGGAAAATTGTGAAAAGTGTCATTTATTACCTTATTTTTTTAAAATTTGACCCTGTTAATGTTTTTTTTCATCCACAACAGATGATGCAGAACATGTTGCAGGAAGGGTTGTACCAGGTGTTTTTCAATGGGACTCCTCCAGCCAACCCCTCCACTGAAACCAGTAACACCAATAATGAGGAGCTAACAAATGTGATTCATCATTGGTTTGAGACTGTGGTAAACACAAGACTTTTTGTCACTGGGGTAAGGAACCGTCTTTTTCTGCTCATCCAAAATGCCATAATTATGAGAAGTTCATGTACACTCATCAGAGGCATCATATTAATTTGGAGTTTTTAAAAAGATGCATTTGAACAACAACAATAAAAACCTGGTGCACAACTCTAAATTATTTGGACTTTTTTCAAATCCTCACAGAGTGAAAATTAAACTCACACCCCTACTAATCTCTAAATAGACCTTTAGCTTAACATTTTAAAGCTTTTACACCTTCATCATTCCATTCAATTTGTGGAGGCACCAGTAACATTAGCATCGAGAACAAATGCTGAGCATAATGTTACCACCTTTTAGCTCAATTCATAGTGACCAAATATCTCAGTTTTGTTCTGTTTTACTCAAAGACAATAATCCAGAAGCTTAATTACAATTTGACTTTAATGTGTGGCTTTTGGAACAAGAGCTTCTTTCTTAGTCAACACTCTCTCTGTCCATGTTGGGGTTAAACTTGTCTTACTATGAACAGTAACACTGCTGTTCCACCATCTTGCACTACTTTTTCGACAAGGTGATGGCTGCATTGCTCCTTATTAATTCAATCAATTACCTTTCCTATCAAGCGGACAGTTTGGTTTAGATAGCTGATAGCTGGACTTACATGAACACATCAACACATCATTTGTTTGCTGAAGAGAAGAGGCAAGCCTTAAATGTATTAAATGACGTCAATCTCTTGGACAGGAGAACAGAAATGTTTTTAAAAGCTAAAATTAATATGACATCCCTTCCTGTGATGAATGTATATAAACCCCTGGCTGGCACTGGGTTCTATGATTCTGATTTAGTTTTTTTCTTAAGATGAGTCAGGTCCTCAACGCCTTGGTTTGCATTCTGACCACAGTGAGCCATGCATGTGTGAATTACGGCTGTTCTCTTGTCATGGTCACTCCAGTCTGGTCAAGTTTGTCAGTAAGTCAGTTTCTACTTTACAATGTTTTCACCTGAACTTGAAAGGGATGTTAAATCTAACTATTGATGATGTTACAGTACATAGTTGCTGGGTGTCTGGCAATGGAGGTTCAGAGGAAGGCTAGTAACATAAAGGTAAACAAATTATTTAGTGATAGGTTAGAATTTTTATCATAATCTTTATTGACTTGTTTTTCACTCCAAACAGGTCATCATTCTCATTGCGCTGAACGTTTTCAGTCTGCTGTTTGGATTTGCTGCTCTGCTGGCCAATAGCCTCGCATCTGTGGAAACTGCAGACCTGAGTTCACACCAGCAGGTAAATCTGCAGAATGACTATTAATGTTCCTGTAATCAATGGGAACGTGACATTTCCCACTCTCTGTCCCCTTCCTGCTTTCATGTGATAAGGGGGCCAGTTCAAATCTTGAAAAGGTGAGCTACACACTCTTCGCTTCCCTGTGTTTTCTGGGAACATTTTACATCCTGTTCCTGTGCTGGAGAGGTCTGCGCCGATACAGTTCTCGCAACGTTAAGGCCTACATCTGCATCTCCCAGGTACGAATGCCTCCTGAACCAAAGCACCCAAATTCAAATACAGCTGAAACCAGACATGTTTAAACATTGTGTAAAAAGACACAAACTTGACTACATGTTTTGAGTTTTAGGTCAGTTAGCATTACCAAAAGTATTTCTACTTACTAAATGTTAGAATAGTGAAAAATGATCAGAAGTGTGCATCTATTTTGACTGATAGCTGCTAACAGGTCCTTTTCCAACCCGAAGTGAGTAACAGACCACTCAGTGAGGAAGAAGTCACAAATTATAAAACAAAGTAAGACAGATTACAGTTTGCAAATGAACTTGGGGATGTCGTCCTTTGGTCTAATGAAATTTAAACTTAAGTGTTTGACCATGATAACCTTTACAACACCATCCCAAATATGGAGCACAGGTATCACAGCATCATTATGGGGAGGGGTGTTTCACTGCAAGAGAGACTGGTACGCATTGCAAAATAGACAACATCATAAGGGAAGAAAGTCATGAAGAACAATTAAATGTATTATTTTTAGTAAATAGAAAAATAGGAATTTGGGTGATCCTAACTGACTGAATACTCATTTAAAAAGTTGTTGATTTATTGCACTGCTGGACTTTTCACCGTTGATCATAATGTGGTTTTAATTAATTGTCTTAACAGGATCCAGAGGACACGAATGGGCTTCTGACGGAATAAGAAGACCTGAATCTGTAAAACTTAATGTAATGAAATATCTTTCAATTCATTTTATGTGCATGCCATTTGTAAACTAAGTTATTGTTGCACTATAGCTTTTGTACCATCTAGACATAAAACAAGTTAAATTGATGTACCTCTTCTGTGGGATTCTCAAGAAATCTCAAGAACTTTAAGCTTCAAAGCAAATTCATGTCAAATCATAAACAGGTTATGAAATGAAATGAAATGAAATGAAATGTGTGTCCTGATTTTGTTGCTAAAATATCCGTTTAATTCTTTCAGACGGGGCAATTGTGAAAATTGCTTTCATTTCCCTAAATGTTGTATTTGATATAGACACTAGAGGGCAGCATTGGTGATGTTGTAGATCCAAAGATTCATTTTCACACTATCAAACTAAACTTTTTTCTCAAAACCTTCAACTCAATTCATGTGTAAGAAGAAAAATTATGAGCAAGTGCAAAAGCTAAAATAGTAAATTTGGTCTAAATCTACCAAATAAAACTCAAACAACCAGTGGACTCAATGTTTTTGTCAAACTTGAAAACATCTGTATCACAAATTTGTGATACATTAGTTGGTAAGCTGCAGATGTAGTGAAGGGTGTGGTGTGTTTGAGCATTTTGGTGATGGGGGATTTCATTAAGAACACATAACAAGGTCACAGACCATTCATGTAGCAAGTATGCACACACACCCACATACACACAGCGATATCCACAGACTTATATGAGTGAAGAAAAAAAAAAATCAGAGTGCAGCTACTTTCTCACGACATGTCTGACTAACAGCTTCCAGCTGTTGCTTGCTTGAGAGAGCTGCAATGAGAACCCACTGAGTACAAAGAGAAAGATTGGATTAATGCATAGACGGACATAAAACCGTAGTACAAACCAAAGCAGGATGAGGAGCTGATGTGCAGCAAAAGTGTTCATACCCCTTAAAGCGTTTCATATTGTCATATTTTTTTTTAAATTTGATTTAATTTACCACTACAAACTTCAATGTACTCAATATTATGAATTGGGTGGTCGAAACTTTTTTATTTAGAAATAAAAATCTGAATGAAATTCCAGCATCAATCTGTTGCTTTAGAATTGTGGAAAGACTAACTCTTTAAATCATCCTGAACCCAAAATCCCCACATGTTGGCGGCAGCATCATGCTGGGGGAATGCTTTTCTCTAGCGGAGATGGTAAAGTAAGAAGATGGACAGAAGTGAATTGTGGAGTGCATAATGCACTCCATGAAGAAAATCATTTATGTTGCTTCCTGATCACATTTCTCTTATGTTTGTGTGTATTTTGTGAAATGCACCAGTTTCTCCTCCAGCAGTATGTCCGACAGCATTTTTACTCCCAGACTCCTCCCCTGGTCCCAAATGGTCATTATGGGCAAACTCAAAGAACAAGAGTTTTTAAAGTGATGGAGGTCCAATTTCAAGGCATGAAATCACAAAGTAAAATTTCTTTTAAGTAATATTTGATATGCAGCATTTTTTTAACAATTGAAGTTCATCCATCCATCCATTTTCTAACGTGCTTGTCCCTAGTGGGGTGCTGGTGCCTATCTTGTTCCGGGCGAGAGGCGGGATACACTTAGATCACCAGTCTATCGCAGAGCAACACAGAGACCGACAGGACAAACAACCATACACACACATGCTCACACACCTAGGGAGAATTTGGAGAGACCAATTTACCTGACAGTCATGTTTTTGGACTGTGGGAGGAAGCCACACAAACTCCATGCAGAAAGACCCTGGGCCAGGAATCAAACCCAGGACCTTCTTGCTGCAAGGCAACAGTGCTACCAACTCTGCAGCCCCTATTGAAATTAACATATTTTGATTGTGCTATAAAATGGCACTATTTTATGTGCCTGGAAAACAAAATACTGCCCTTTTAAAATACATTCACAAATGCGCCTCCTATTGTCTGAAATGTTTCACATTTACCTATCAACAGATGGTGACGCCACCAACTGTTTAATCGTGTCATTATCTTAGTGTAGGTAAACTTACAACTGAAGTCAGCAAATAAAACATTCTTAAACTGTTCCCAGTAATTATTACGGCATTAAGCACATCGTGGTAATTTTAACTTGCCTACAACAGGAAATAATTTGTATTGTTAAAAGAAAAGAATTTCAGCTGTATGCCACTTGGTGCTAATCACACTGGAAATCTGATGTTCACAGATGTTCTTCATTCAATCTGACTGAGCTTCAGGAAGTTCGGGAAGAGGAATGGACAGCGATTTTAAAACCTACACAGTTGTTGTTCGGATAAGGCCTAAAGATGGCTGTTGAAATCCACCTAACAGAGTAAAAAGAGAGTGAAGTGGAAATGCCCTGTGGTCTGCAGAGTCACGTCTTTTATGTTGGTTCTTCCTGTGACTCAGTAGGAAATCCCGTGAGAGGGAAGTGACTGCAGCCAGCCTGGACGTGATGACACGAGAGTGAGCGTGTCTAGTGGCCTGGAAGGGACGAATTCATGTTGGGATCACCTTTATTAAGAAGTGTGACAATGCGACTTCTTAGTTAAGGCCCCCTGAAGATACTTTAGAAATACACATTAAGTAAAAAGAACAGACAGAGACGTCATTTTGAGAACATTCATCAATAATTTATTTTCTTACTCTCAAGAACCACCACAGCTTCTCATCTTGAAAATTCATCATTAATTTCCAACAACACAGTTTTGCAAAATGTAAAGTTACTATACAAATTCTTAATAGAAAAAAGAATAAATTAACAGTGGAATTCATTTTTTTTTTTTTTTTTAATCAATTCCACTTTTTTTTTTCTACAACTCCTTAAATGTAATATTACAGCTGAAGAGAACTGATCAACTCAAGTTACATGCTCTACTGTCTGGTTGAGGAGGTGATCTAATATTAAACTGCCAGTTAAAATAAATTCATTTTGCATGAATCGGTAAGAATGGAGAGATGTCTAGCTCCTACGAGACAAAGCAGTAACTGGTCGTTTTGTAGCACCTGAAAGGGTTTCTTAGCGTTGGAAAAAAGAAATACTGGCTGATATAAAATGTTAATGCTGCTAAAACAATGAATGCGAGTTTAAAAAAATCCCATCGACCCTTACAGCTGTCCTCTGAACATACATGAAAAAACTCCACAGGGTTGGAGTATTACAAAATTCGTCATACATGATCACGGAGCAGGAAAAGTTTGTTTTGTGGGACTACAGAAGGTTTTCACACTGGTTTACAGAGATTATAATAGGATCAGTCCTTTGTGGGGGTCTGAACAACACTATTAAACAATGACAGTTCATTTTAGCTGGAGGAAAAATGGTGCGGCATTTGAGGTCTTTTGTCTGTGGGTCTGCATGCACGAGCTGGGTCTTCAGCACACAAACTAATCCTAAAACATTAGTAGGAGAAATCAAACCTGACCGCTCTCTTAAAATGAATTCCTATCAGATGGTAAACTTGATTGCTGGTTCTAATCTTGCATAAAGATGTATTAAAATTGACAAAGCAAGGATTACTCTTGGAGGAGTAGACATGCACTTAGGGAGTGGACTGCACCTCCTTGTAAAACAATCTAGAGTTAGAAGTTTTTCTTAAGTGCTTATGGTCACTTATAACAGAGGTTATTATGGTGGGAATAATGGGATTCGTACCATTCTCAAATCCTTGTCATAGTGTTACTTGAACAATAGGGTTAAATCATATTCATGTGATGGTCATATTTGTAAAATAAAACAGTTCATAAATTACAATTTTGTGCTACAACAAACAATAGAGGGAATCATTTTGCACCACCGGGATTTGTTGGTGACACTTGGGGAAACTGGTTTAAAGACCAGGTGTGCTTTTCTAACCCTGTTCTGAAGGTTTGATTGGACTATGTGGGACAAGAATTATAAAGGATTTACAAACATCTCTGGCCTCTGGCCATATTTTCCTTTTTGCACTTAAAAGTGTGGCCTTTTCTGACCAAAACGTTAATGGTTGCACTTGCTAAGAGAACACAGTAACTGCAGGTCCAGCCTAAACATACTGTAAATGTTGTGCTTTCAATCAACAATATGTTTAAATAAACGAGTTTAATTGGTTGAGTGTTTCCTGGCTGCTGCTTAATGGAATGGCTTTAGAGTGTGAAGACTGGATGGAGTATGTCTGAAGTCTGAAATATGTTCGATATTATGTTACAGTACAAATGCAGAGCACCAGTTTAGTGGAGCTTGCTCAGAGGATGGGCAGAAAACACAGCACTATAAAGGGATTGACGGTCACTCAGCAAAACCGGTTCAAACGAAAACTGGTGGAAAAAATAGAGGCAACACCATAAAAACAGCTCACCACGGTCACTGAGCAGCTTCAAGATGAAACTCTAAGGTCCAACAAACAGACTTCAACAGTTACACTTCACCGAGAGGAGATGATAAATTAAAAGGTGGAAAACCAGAAAAAAAACAGAACTAAAACCAAACACTACAGTGTCTGTGACTGGATGTAGCCACAACAACGTCTCCAACAAATCCTGTGCTCTGACCGCATACAGGTGCATCTCAATGAAACATATTATTATTGAAAAGCTATTACATTTCAGGAAGAGTAGAGAAGCATGAAATCCAAGTCAGGTCTGTTGTGAAGTTTCCACAGTCAGTGATGATTTGGGGAGCCATGTTTTCTACTTGAGTTAAGTCAGCACAGACATCTACCAGGAAATTTCAGAGCACCTCCTGTTTTTCTGATTTCATTTGTCCTGCGGGACTTGGCACCTGCCAGAAGTACCAAAACCTGCTTTAGTAAATGTCGTATCACTGTATTTAATTGACCAGCAAACTCTCTGGATCTAAATCACACAGAAAGTCTAAGGAGTATTGTCAAGAGGAAGATGACAGACACCAACCAAGAGCTCTTTGAGCAATATGGACCAAGGTCTGGATGAAGATACTGTACAGTACATGGACATACTTTTTAGTTGGCTGATAGTGCTGTATTAAAAATCCCTTCTTAGTTGATTTTCTGAACAACTGACTTTGACCCCAAAGTTTCCATTACGGTGTTCTCACACCTGACAGTCTGGTAGACTCCATTCGATTGGGGACTAAAATCGCAACATTTGTTACATTTCAAGCTTGTGCAGTTTGCTTTCACACTGCAGTGTCAAATGATCCAAACCATCTGAAAAACCTTCATGTTGTTCTTGCACCAAGAAAAACATGAAAACCTCTGAAGGAGACATTAGAGCAATTTCCTTCCTCACGGAATGTAAACGAAAACGTGGTGGTGTGAGATTTTAGCTGTGGTACGATTTATATTGTATCTTTGGCAATAGAGAAGGAGCCAGTTCTTCCACTTGGATTAGACTAGACATTTGTTTTGGTTGTATTTACCCAAAATGCCCGGCACTATAGTCTGCTTCCCGCTTTTGGAGCAATCTCCGGTCCAATTGCATCCACATATACAGCGGAACCGCTCTTGAGTTCACTTCAACCAAACTGAGATCTAGGTTTGTAGGTGGACCAGAGTTTGTGTTTTTGGTCCACATCAGACTTCAATTGCACATTCACACCTAAGCAAACCAGACTTTCCAGGAAAACAAACTAGAGTTCAAATGAAGTGGATTAAAGTGAGCCATGACCATCAAAATTAAAGGTACAATAACAGGTTTGTAATGAATCGATGAGTTTCAATTTTTGAAGTGAAATTTATTGAACGGAAAAATCCATTTTAGACAATATTCTAATTTACTGAGATGCACCTATATGTTCCTGTTCTGCGATTGAGAATCTTGTGGCCAAACTTCATGTTCGATGAACTGCAGCTCAAGGTCATATCCAAAAAGATCCACTCCAAATTTTACCAACACTAAAGATCCTTCGCAAAAAGCTTTAGGGAAAAGGCCCGTTTTGGCTTCACTCTGTTGATTAAAACCAATTAAAAACCTTGTCCAGCGTTCTTTATTGCTATAACCTTCTCAGATATTCTCAAGGAGAGCCATCTAATGTGGTTACCAAGAGTTCACTCACGTATTGCTGACTTACTCTTCTGTTATAACACTATCTGGGAATTATGTTACAAGTTAAACTGCACATGTCTGAAATCTTCTGCTTTTGCAAGTAGGATTAAAGAAATAAAAGAAACAATGTCTACGGGTACAATGCAATGAAATACAGTTCGTTGAGAGCTAAAAATGCCTTTTAAACCGGTGGCTCAAATCCAGCATGTATCTTCTGACCGAGTGGCAGAGCACCGGAGTGATGCAGGATGTGATATGAAACAGGATGCAGACAAGCTGATGTTGGGTTTATTGTGTTTCTGATATTCTTCTGTGCTCTGTCCTTTCACGCTCTTGCCCCCTAGCTTGTGCGCTCCAGATGCTGAATAAAGAAAGGACTCTATAGTGCTGCAAAGAGGGGCGGGAGGAGACTTTAACACTTCTCAGTCTGTCCTGTGAAATCAGCCGTCATCAAAGCCCAGTGGGTGCGTCCCTGTCCAGCTGAGCTGTGATAGATAGGCCATAAAAGCAGGTGGTGAAACTCAGGGAGGGACAGAAGAGGCTTGTGTGGAGTCAGGTCTGGGCTGGATGAGGTGTTTGGTTGTCGACGGGTAGCAGTGAGGGACAAAGTAGAGAACAGGTTGTTTGTAGGCCCTACAGGAAGGTCTCAGACCAACGTTCCGGGTTTGGTCTTGTCTTTTCCGTACCACTGCACATCTGCCAGCTCTGAACACAAAGGGCTGCTGAGAAAACAGCTGTCACTGAAAGACCTGCAGAGGAAGAAATAACAGGATCACTGAGTGCAGAGAAGACTTTATAGATACTAAAATGACTAGCAGGTTCTGAGTTTCTATGTTTAATGTTTGATAGCAGTGCACCATTATGTACTTTATGAATAAATCCTGTGAGTAGTTAACCAAAGAGAAGCATCACAGTCAGAGCACAGCTGAGCACATGCAAAGATCAAGTACAGAAACAGAAACAGCACGACACGAATGCATTACTACCATCAATAAAGAGCAAGAGAAGTAAACTTTTCCAATTGTCTGCCCCTATTGTGGGTAATAAGGAAGGGCTTTGTTTACAGAACTCTTAACTACCTGTATATAAAGTAAAGATGCACCAGGAAGTCGTGTTGCATTGAAGCGAAGCAGAAATAAAAAATTTTATGAGCAATACTTTTTTGTGAGGTTCTGACTGGATGCAATTATGCCTTCATAGCCAAATAAACTGCAATTGTTTTTTTAGTTTTTTTAAATCCTCTTTATTGCTATCACAATAAATACCTCAAAGGATCAATAAAAATTAAGCACTGGTAACATAAACTGCTAAAGTCATTTTAATAAGTCAACCCAGTAGGGATTATTGGGACTCAGTTGGATGTGAAGTTGCCTTTGGTCCTAAACTAAAGTCAGCATTTTCATGAGGTACAATATATTTTTTATTAAGTGGGAGTATTATATTGACCACAATGTATTTTAACTAAGACCACTGTATTTATATGGAGATTAACTATCTCAATTTAAATCTGTCTATATAACTGTGTTTATTTAATTTTATATTTCCATATAACTGGATATAATTTGAACCAAGCTCCATAAAGATAAGCTGACTTTAATTAATAACTATATACAGCAGTTAAGATAGAAAAAGTACTTTTAATAGTAATTATATTATAGCTTTGCTATAGAAATCAGATTCAGCTACATTTGGTACTAGCATGTCAAGTTTTTATATAAACAAATGAGATTTACAGATTGGCTACAAAATGTACAGTGGTGCATCTCTAATATCAGATCTAAACCACTATACATAACTGCCTGATTCCTAGAAAATTTGGTACTACCAAAATCCTCTCTTGCTATTGCTATGTTTTACTACCAATGCTACACGGTACCTCTATGCATCAGAGCTGGGCTGAGGGGGAGACTGACAGACGTCCTCAGTAGGAGAGCTGTCTGCTGTGCCTCTAAACCAGGAGAGAGGACACACACATAAGGAAAGGCGGGTTAGTAAAGACAGAAAGACAAACAAGAGAGAAATGACAAATATTAAGTGATGGGATGGACGTCGAAAAGGAAATGTCCAGCAGAGTGAGGGGGATATGATTGAGAAATGGAAAAGATTGAGAAAAAAGGAAAAGAAACATAGCAATGAAGATGCCAAAAAGACATATTAAATTGGCTGGAGTTAGAAAAGCTTTGAAAACAAAACCCAAATTACATAGAGCTTGATGTGAAAACAATAATAGCTGACAAAAACAGAAACAGAACCAAAGCTTGTGAGCGTGTTTTGGGTCAGGTTTGGACAAAGATGAAGACACCGAAGCTAAAGCTTTTTGGTACCGTCCTGAGACTGTGCGATTATTTCTTACCCGCTTTTCCAGTTGATGATGTGCTGTGGGCTACAGGGCGGTGTGGGCGTGGCTGGGTGCTCACTGGATGGCGTCAGGCTCCTCTGGCTGTGAGGGGAAGCAGCTGAAGGGAGAGCCGACAGTTAGTCAAGCAACACGAGTAAAGGTGACAAAAGGGGGTGAGAGACAAAAGGAATTCCAGCTATGCTTCACATGTGGGGCTGAGGGATGTGGTTTCAGTGTGACAAATGCATTTTGCCTCCGGAGAAAAAAATTCCAGACTTTTTGTTTGTCTTACAGGGTAATTTCCCTGCTTTTTGGGCATCTGCGCTAACTTAGATCAGTTCGAGTAAAAAATCTTTATCTCTTTGGCTTGTCAAATGAGGTCATGCTACTAGCCTGTCAGGTTCTTGTTTGGGAACTTTAGTACATTTTATATGGCTTGTAAAAAGTCTAAATATGAATTTCAGTGCTTTTTAAACACTGAAAAATGGAATGAAAAAGGGTAAATTGGACATAGATGGAGGGAGTATGTTTCTCGGCTGGCTTGGGAAAGCCTTGGGATTTCTCATGAGGATCTGGCTCAAGTGACTGGGAAGAGGAAAGTCTCAGCTGATTGTCTGTTAACACTGATATATGGAGTTTAATAAAAAATAATTGAAAGCATACCTGGTGAGCCCTTGGCGAGTGATCCAACTCTGCTCCCCCGTCCATGTCCCAGAGTGCCTTGCTGTGACCCAGTCTCAGAAGATGTGGATCCTGAATGTGAGTGGCTTCTTTCTTTTAGGCTCCCTGATGACCTCTGGTACCAACAGCGCAGCTCCTCAGACACCGCTGCCCTCCCCCCTCCTCCACCACCCTCTCTCCCTAACGATGGAGTCCGTACGATCTGAGATCGAGATGGCGTGAGTCGGCCGCTTCCCTCTCCTCCCTCCTCCCCACCCCAGGCCTCCTTGTAAAGTCCGCCGGCTGTGTAGGAGCTGGAGGTCTTAAACTGGGCCTTCACACTGTAGTGACCCTCCTGGTCGCTCTCCAAGCTGCGCACTACGACGCCGTTGGAGCTGCCCTCCACATACAGAGGGTACTCCTTGATGCGGTACTGGGAGGAGGGCTGGCTCTGACTGTGGAGGTAAACTCCATGATGCCCGCCTCCGATCCCACCTCCACCTGAACCTCCAACAGAGCCGTTCTTAGCTGCCAGATTTGGCATAGAGCCCGAGTTCGAGGAACCCAACTGACCAGCAGACCTGTGGAGAAAAGATATTGACATTTGCCTTAATTAAGACAGAGTTTAAGAAAATGAACAGATAATCATAGAACCTAATGGCCTGGCCCTCACCTGTGCCTTTGCCGTTGCCTCTGCCTGGCTTTGGAGGGTGAGTCCTCTCCCAGAGTGGAGTAGTTGGGGTTGCTGCCAGGGGGTCCACCAGAGGGGCAATAATGCTCTGAGCTGCTTTGGCTGGTGCAAGATGAACAGTCATCCAGTGGGTCGGAGCCATTGGAGCCTCGTCCCGGGCCAAGGAAAAAGTCGGGACTGCCCAGGGTGTGCGGATGTGCATCGGGATCGGACGCCAGCAATTTGCCCTGGGACTCAAGGCTGGAACTGCGGTTCCTAAAGTGCTGAGAGAGACTGTGCAGACGGGTGGGACTGATGTCCACTGACCTGTGAAACGAAGGTCAAGAAAAGGTCACAAATGACATTTCTCTGTCCAGAGTTTTTCTGTCTAGGTTTCAGACTCATGCTGACTGACCTGGTGGAATGTACATAGTGTGGAGTTCTGGTTCTCAGGTCCGGTGTCGACGGCATGCTGGACTGAGAGTTCCAGTGAGGTGTGTTCCTGATCGGGCTGCTCTGAAGGGAGTTACTGCCCCCTGCTTCTGCACTCCCAGAACTTGGAAAACGCCTGTGACTGAACAGAAGGGAAAGACGGTATTTTATATCACGCATGGATGGGTTGTGTGCATCTGTTTGCTTTAACATCCATAACTCAGTCTCATGCAAAGGCATGTTTTGTGACACCACAAACACAAACCTTAATGTATTTTATTGGGAATTTAATCTGATGGGAGAACATAATTGTGAAATGAAAGAAAAAGTATTAATTATTTCAAAAACGTTACCAACTACTGTAATGTGTCACATGCAATTGAAATCAGTTTTCTGCCGTCCTGGAGTCAATACTTTGTTGAACCAATTTTTGCTGGTTTGAAGTCTTTTGCATTCACATCTGGAAACCAAAGCTCTTGCCTATTTTGCATTGTTTAACAGCTCAAGCTTGGCCAAACTGAATGGAGAGCATCTGTGAATTCTAACATGTGAATCTAGTTTAGTCTAAACAAGACCATATTTAGGCTCAATGTCCAGCTGAAAGGTGAATCGCTGCCTCACTCTAGTCTTTTGTAGACCCTAACAGGTTCAGTTGTGCTGGATTTTTTTTCAGGTTATCAGAATAAAAAACTCCAAATATTTTTTTTATTTTATTTTTTATTTATTTATTTTTTACTTGTTAAAAACTTGAAAAAATATGGATGCTTTTCCTTCTATGTCACAAATATGTAGTAGTAAATTCTAGCAATATTCAAGGGGTGTGGACACTTTATCAAACCTTATCAAACAAAAAGAATACCTGGAGTGAGAAGAGCGCTTCTTTACTTTTTCGTAAGGCTCATCCAGTGACGATTCACTCCACATTTTGGGTTTGATGGGAGATTTATCATAGTCAGAGCGAGTGTAGTGCATGTGTCGCAGTCCATCCAGGGACTGCGGGGGAGGAGGCCGGCTGTGAGAAGGGGGACGCGGAGGGAGGCCTTTATGAGGCGACGCTACAGGAGAGAAGGTTGGGGTACCTGTAACTTGAGGATCATCTGAAATAAAGGAAGAGAGGTCACAACTCTAATAATTTTTGTGATAAAGTATAACATTCAAGAAAAGATAAAGTCTTACCGTCATCTAAGACCAGTGCATCAGATAGTGAGCTGTCTTCAGAACATATATTGGCTTCTACAAGAGAGAAAAAAATATATATACTGTATATGTTGAGTGTTTTACTTATACAGAAGAGACAGAACATAAAACGAGTACTACTTATGTAAGTGTTGTGGCTAAAATCAGAGATTCACTAAGAAATTGGCTAGAAATTGTGAACTGCTGATTTATTATTTTTATTTAGTAGGGATTCATTTCATGCTGAAAAAAAGAAGGTGTGGGGAGAGCAATCAACACTTTATTTTACATTTTATTGTTGGAGCAGTTGAATTCTTTTTATGCAAAACATAGGAAAAAAACAGTTTTTCTTTCAGACAAATTGAAATTGAAGAAGAGAAAACAGACAAGAAATCTCAGAAAGGTACATCTACAGATAAATTGGTACCTTCTATGATAAGTGACGCCCTCTGTGTCGGCTTCTTGCCAGAGCGAACCCGATACTCATTGATAGAGTTTTCAATTTCCTGGAGTTTCTTAAGTGCATTCAGATAAGAAGTTTTCCTCTGCTTCTTCAGCTTTTTGCTGCTCACGTGAGGATCGCTGGCAAGACGCCTGGCCGCCTCTGTAATCTGCGACTGAATGGCAAACTCCCGCTCCAAACGCTCAAGCTCCTCCTCCTGGCATAAACACAGAAGTGCAAACTTTATACAAAAGAAGCAACAAGGTACTGGATTCCCTCAATGTTGTAGCAACAGAAACAAATGAAAAATCCAAAAACAACAAGCCTGGGCGTCCAGACACGAAATCATACTAATTCTCCCATGTCACACATTCGCTCAGACACGCAGAGAGATATCTGTGCCAGTAAAAACACACTGCGGAAATCATTTATCTATGCTGTAGTTGCACAGTCTCTCACCACTCTATTAAGACCCAGTGTCCCCCAATAAAAACAGCCCGACATCAATCTATCCTCTCCTACACAGCAGCTCTCTGGGATTTATAGAACAGAGCAGGTTGAATAAAGAAAACATATTCAAAACAGTAGATAAATGCAAACATAAATATAGTGCATGCAAAGGCAGAGTTGCACAGCCCTGACTGGTAAATTGGATTGCCATCTTGCGATTCAAAGTAACTTTCTCCTGCACTGGAGTGTGAGAGCACACACATATGATTTCAGTTACCTCAGCAGAGACAGGATAATGATATATTACCTTTTGGGTCTCTTAATATTAGACTATAACTGTTCTTAAGAATCCTTCTCACTAACAGAGACCTTGCAGCACCGCTGCAGTAGCTTCTATTTCTGTGTATTCACAGTTTAAGGTGCTTAGTGTAAAATTATGACATATCTTTCTGCTTGGAAGGCGGTTTTTGTGATACTGTGTCCCTGGATCCTTTTCAAAGAACACAAACTCAGTGAAACATGCACACACACATTCAGACACGCACACAATCCTACTATCACCACTTCCTGTGGTTAAAATGCAGCCACACTATATTTAGAAGCAGTGCTCTGTTGGAAAAACTACCCGTGGCACAAAAAGGAAGCAAAATAAAAAGCTAAACTTCTTCTAGGTGCAAAATGTATCAGATTGTAGGTTTTTTCTACAAACAAACCTAACTTTATGATCTCATATATTTATTATGCTTGTTTGGTAAGAGGAGGATCGGGACAATACAGAAAAAATGCTGGAGAGGGGAACTAGGAATTGGACCACTACCTCGCCCTTTGGTAAGATTTTTTGCTCGTCCAGTTTGAAGGCAGTGCCAATCTTCCGTCTCACTGTGGGTGGTTCCTCTCCGGGATCAAGAGGATATTCCTTTGGAAGTTTCCCTGTCAGTTCCTGCAAAAACATTAGAGTAATAAAGTTGAAAAAAAAAAGGGAATTCCAGGAAGTATTCAAGTTTCCAAAAATATTTGCCAATTCTGTGGCCATTTTTCTCATACCGCTTCTCTGATACAGATGCTCTTGAGTTCCTCTAGTCTCTGTCGCAGCGTTTCCTCCAGAGCTTCCTGCCTGGCCCTCAGTGCTGCCAGCATGTCCTTCTTAGCAGTTTGGGAACTGTCCGATTCCTGAGAGCCTGCAAGGCGCAGACAACACAAAACATCAGGAGAGGTCTTGTGAGGGAGATTGGGGAAGGGGGAGAGGAGCTGCGTGTGCACCTGCTGCTCCTGCAGGATGTTTACAGGGAAGTGAATGGAACGTTTTGATAAGGGAGCTGAGCTTTAGAGCTGTGTTTGTGTGAGCATGCGAGTGTTTAGAGGAAAGGGCAATTTAGAACAAAGTCAGTGACGCACTTCGCCAAGACCCAGAGATGGTGCCAGCCTTCTTTGTACTATGCCACGTTGAAAACAACACAAACATACACACAGGGACCCCGTTCCTTTCTCATTGACGTTGATGTGTTTCAATGTGTGGCTGACCTTTCAGACAATACAGACGTGACCAATACGGAAAATGTTTTGTCCAAATAAACTACAAAGCAAAAACAGAATCTTAGTTATAAGGTGCATAATTTTTAAGGCCAAAGTTCAAATCAACTGTGAAGTACACAGATCTAAAGCTGAACCTTTTGTATTTGTGTGTATTGTGATTGTCTATGCACAATTCACTTTGGCTTGTACACTAGTGTGCCAGAATTTCTTTCATGTGGCTGAAAGAAATGCTGGCTTGATGTTGTAGATTTACATGTGGGTTGGAACATGGTTGTTTTGCATGACGCAAATTCAGTTTTTATACACAAAGCAGTGTTGTAGTACGCGAGACCGGTCTTGGTCTCGAGACCATTTTTTGATGGTCTCGGTCTCGTCTCGGACTTGACCGCATTTGGTCAAGTCCGAGACCTCGGTCTTGGCCGCTGAGGACTCGGGATTTCATTTTAAGACCAGTCAAGACCGCAACTGTGGAAATATCACTAAACTTACAGCATACTGTCCAGTTTATTTGTTAACATGTTGTTTTCACTGGATGCAAAACCACCGATTAAAATCCAAGCAATAACGTGACTTACCAATTACGTGTTTCTGTTACTGCCCCCTACACCCTCCCCACCTTTCACTCGCAAGAGAGGGTGAGCAGTCAGGGTTAGGGTTAGCGCCTTGTGCTTGGTTACTTCTTACTTGTTTCTCTTTGGTCAGTGTTGATAGTTGAGAGTTGTTTACCATCAGGGCATTGCCTCAATTGCTGTGTTTGATGGTGCAGACAGTGGTGATTTCTGACATGAATGATATGGGCAAATGCCCAGGGCATTATCTTGTTTTAATATTGATTAAATTTATTTCAGCTCTAAGTATTTAATGTCTATGTGTTTTTATGGGAATGTGAATCTTTCAGATCAATTTGAAAGATTTTGATCATATTTCACATTTTATTGTGTCATGTAGCCGGGGTGGTGGTCTTGGTCTTGACTTGGTCTCGGACCCTAAAAGTCTTGGTCTTGTCTTGGTCTCGGGTTAGGTGGTCTTGACTACAACACTGACACAAAGTATCAAAATTCACACAAGAAGACTTTAATCAAACAAAGAACTTCATGAATAACTACAAGTAACTTGTCAGACAAGCTCATATTGTCAATCTTTTGTCCACTGTGTTGGTTTAGTAATCAATAAAATTTTACCAGGACTGTGAAGGTGGTGTTGTAGCAGCCAAACAAATAACTGTTCTTGAGTTCCTCATTACATTGTAATGTTCTGGGATCTAAAGGGCGTTTTCCTTTCAACTCTAATTTTAGTTGAATAACAAACCTTCTGTCCCATTCATTACTTGCTTAGCACAGATAAGCATTGTTTTAAAGGCAATGTCAAGTTTGTACTCAAACTGCCGCCCTTTCATTCTCTCACCCCCTAAATTTAGAGGAGGTAGGGGCCTCTGGAGGATGAACCTGTAGCATGGAGGGTGGGAGTAGTATCCCATGCATACTGAAAGACAGGGTGGGGTGTTTGCACAGTATATGCGTGAGAACATTCATCAGAGAATGAGCATTCTGTTTCCAGTGACAGCTGCTTCTGTCCTTCCAAAGCTCCTCACTGCCTATACCAACGCATGCAAACGCAGAGTCTTGTATTAATCATTCTCCTTCAGCGTTTGTCAAATCTTTTCCTTTTGTTTTATTTTTCCTCAACACACTCAGACCCAAACACACACATATATACACATACCTGAGGAGAGCAGGCTGCCGCTGCTGCCACTGATAATCTTGCCCTTGCTGCCCATGTTGGCCAATTTGGATGTCTTCAAAGTTCCTGTCTCTGTAAGATCTATCGCGATCTCACTCAGACTCCGCGCAGCATGGATCTTTGACTGGAAAGATAACAAAATAGGAACATTTGCAAAAACATATTGTGTACATATACAGTTACATTTCGATAAATTAGGATAGAATCAATAACATATGCAGAATTATTGCATTGAGTTATTACATTTGATCCTGGATAGCAACTAAAGAAAAAAAACAATCACTGGTTTATTCAAATAGTTTCAGAAGAGGTGTAACCAAAATGTTGTTGTTAAAGAAGGTGACTTTACAACGAGCCTTATTCAAGCATAATTTTGGAAAGTTTAGTGGAAGGAAAATGTAGTAGAAAACAGTGCAGATCAATGGAAATAACTGCATGTATGAAAAGATTAGAGAAATAAATTTCATTTAAGAGTTTGGGTGGGTTCACAAGTCTTGGACAACAACTGGAGTCAGTGCTTCAAGTGATACCACACACACGGTTATCCTGGACATCGGCTACCCTAAATACTAGCAGAACCTTCATAAAAAACAAATCAGGACTTTGAAGAAAAAGAACTGAACTGTTACTCGGTAGTCCAAAATTCAGTTTTTAGATTAAAGTAAATTTAGCATTGTTTCTTGGGAATCAAACTTGTTAGATGACGACATTCTCTAACTTATTGCTTTGAAACTGACCTTGCTCTGCTTGCGGTCCAGGTAGAACTGATGCTGGCTGATGGCCATGGCCCAGATGGACTTTATGAGAGCAGGACAGGCGTACCAGGTATGCACGGCGATGCCACTGTGTCCAAACGTCCTTCTGGTTACCGACGCCCTACAGTAAGAGCGGACAAAAGGCCTCCTTATATACACTGAAAACAAAAGATTGTTCGACTGCTCTAGTGGCTCCTGCTGCTACTGAAACCAACAAAAAACGATGATAAAGATGTTTTTTTATTTTAGAAAAGCCACACACAATGTCCCAAATTGTTTACTCATCCTTTTTTTAAAACACATCTGCAACAGACCAGCTCACTCTAATGACAGCTTCCTTTAAAGAACACACCGCTGCTCCCTGTTTCACCCCGTCTGTCTCTTTTTCACTCATTCCCTCCCTTTCTGTCTGCAGAATAACACTCCATCTATATATATATATATATAAATACAGCCATGTTAAACAAACACAAGAGAGGTCACTTCCTCTACAAAGAGCTATACTACATCCATCTCTCCTTCTCCTTTAATCTATCAGTTCTTTACTCTGTGTGTCTTTGTGTGTGTGAGCACATGTTTAAGACTCCAACTATCAATCTGCTCCATCATGACACCCCAACGTCTGCTGCGCTGCCAAGACAAATTTTACTACTTTGACTAAAATCGACTCCAACCTCTGTTTTCCTGCTCCACACAGAATATACTTTGGATCTCTGCATATCCCCATATGTTTGACTATTAACTTAAAGTAAAAGGCATGGAAAGGTGTCCACAACATAGGAAACTTTTATCATTTAAATTAGCATGTTTTACTAAACAAAATGGATTGTTTAGACTCAATGACAGTCTAAAATATCAAAAGAATATAATAACACAAATCATTAAAGTGCTTTAAGAGCTTGAGTTTGTGATGTAAATTTACCTTCTGGGGTCATGAACTTCCACTGAAAACTTCTTCTCTCTGAAGTAAAGGTTCTCCAGTTGACGCCATTGAAACACCTGAGGTTTAGGAAAAACAGACAGCCTTTAGAAGAGCTCAGAGGAAACGTGCTTCACATTAAATCCTCACAGCCTTTAGCCCAATCTCTTTCCCAGAATGCTTCTTTTTGTTTGGCAGGAACATGCAAATGAATCAGAGAAGCAGGGAGAAAAAGAAAAGCTGATAAGAAAGGAGCTGTTAGGAGAGAGGAGACCTCAAATCTGGAGGTCTATGATCAGGTCCAGTCTTTCCACAAAGGCTCCCAGCACTGGATGACTTCACTCTGAAGTAAGACAGTGTGAGCGGAAGGAGTCTTGACTTTTCCTTTTTTTTAAATCCTCTTCCGTCTCCTTCATGAACCATTTGCTTCTCTGTGAAATAAAGTCCAAGCCAGCTGTGCAGAAAAGCTTCCCTAAAGACAAGCTCTGCAGCAAGTGTGTAGGTTCAGTCCTTCCAAGCGTAAGAGGAAAAGAGAGGCTTGAGGTGGTGTGTGTTCGCCATCTGGAGCCATGTGTGTGTGTGTTTGTGCAGAGAAAGTGAGTAAAGTTAAGTTTCCTCCTCTCCTGGAGTTTTGCTGGGAGGGTTTAGAAATGAGAAAGGGAGTTTATCCCCTCCTCATGACCCCTCCTCCCTCCCTCGGGGACTCTGTGTTCAGCTCCAGGCTGCAGTTGGGAGGTGTGTGTGTAACAACGGGTTAGCGGCTGTGAGGTGTGTGTGTATGCTAGAAAAGTAGGAGTAAGGCTTTCTGTGGGCCTGGTGATAGAAGTGCTATTGCTTTGTTAGAACTCTGGGTATTATTCTTCTTAATAGAGAAAGTAAAAGGAGGAGGATTTTCTGCTTCAATCAGTTGATCTGAGATACAAGGAATTAGAGAAGTAGCAACCGTGTGAAAGATATAAGGGAAAACTTTATTAGAACAATAAACAGAAGGAGATGTGAATTGCTAAAGTAATGCACAAAAAAGACAATATGTAATTTGAATGTCTGTGCATCTATGAGGATACAAATGTTTGAGGGGGGGGAAAAAAATCAGTTGTCTTATCAAAACCACTGCCATACCTTAGGCTTTCAGTGGAGTGTGAAGTGCTAATGGGCCGTGGTGCTAAAAATAGCAGGCAGGGCAGATTAAGCTTGTGTGGGTGCGTTAGTTAGAAATGGGCCGGAGCTGTGGAGATTAGATAGGTCTTATAGAGTCATGGTTCTAAGCATTCTGGTACTTGCATTGCAGTTATTGGTACTCAAAACAAATTTTTATATCAACCATTTACAGTGATGAACGGTTCATACACACAAACCGACAAAAGATAGTTCAAATAAATTGAATCTAAAACTTCAGAGTGACATTGAAGTATTTTTAACTACTACCACACAAACACAATTTTAATTTAACCATGTTTTATTTACTGTTAAAAATCCCTGCATACGTCAAATTCTGACCCTGACATCTAAACGTTACAGGTGAAATTGAGACTCATTAAACCTACAGTACATCTACTATTGCTGAATTTTGGCAACTCAGTATGGATTGTAGTCATGATATCCTGTTCTTAGCTGACCAGAGTAGTGCCCTGTCTGATCTTCTGCTGCTGTAGCCCATCTCATTAAATACTAAAGGAATGGGTTCACTAACATATTCATATTTAGTATGCTATATTTGAAGCAGATATTGAGAAGCAATTAAATCTTCAAAATATCAGATGTCCAAATGAAACAATTTTTAGATTTTGGTTTTGTGAGAGACTTGCTTAGAGTTCTGACTTCAAATAAATAGTTTTCTACTTAAACCTGAGATTTGGAAATTTTGACTTTTGAGTAAAATTAAAATGCCAAATTAATCTGCACAGTATAATCAAATGTACCATTTCCATTGGATTACATATTTTTGTCTCTTTTTCAATTCCAGGTGTTTTACTGTTCTGAAATGCCTGTCAACATAGCAGGACTTGGAAGCCTTGCCCTACCTGCCAACTAGTCATCATAGCTCCTTCAGTGTTTCTATATACTGCAGTGTTTATTATCATGCCGTGCTTTTAATGTAAGTTTTACATGTGAAGTATTTTTGTTGTATCAAATACTACTGTCATGTTATTTTGGTACACCTATACAACCTTGTAGTTATCTATTTTTAATTCGGACCTACTTCAAAGTTACATAAGTCTATTTATTAAAAAAAACAACAACTTTGTAGTCCTTGTGTTTTTTTTTAGCAGCTTCTTTTCTCTCTAGGATTAATGTAAAAGCCACTGGGTGGTTCTGTTATAAGAGTAGTACATGTACATGTGCACACGCTACCGACCCTCTTCCTCTTGGCTGGAAACTACTGCTACACAATGGTACAAACACACAAGCAAAGGAAATGACTGGTCATGATTCACCACTGAACAGAGCGCTCAAGTGTACAGACCCTCGCCTGTCTCATAATAATGTCAGCTCAACCAAACTCACATCTATCACAGATGTAAAGGTCAATTCTGATAGAGTGCAAATGCCTTTCTCTGGTGTAGCAGACTCCCTGGAGATTACAGAAGAATAGAACATTTAAACAACGTAGGTCAGGGCAGCTACAGTGACGCTACATATTATTCTTTTTTGGACTTGGACCTGTGAGCGAGGAAGACAATGGTTTTGTGTATGGGTGGGGATACTACTGTATGGCATCCAGAAGTCGCCAAGGAGCTTCACATCGATCTTAAGGCATTTCCTTTTATTTATGTATTAATTTGGCTTTACATAAATTACAACCCCCCAAAAGTATACAGTTTAAAAGGCAGCATGCTCTACATCCTCTAACACACAACAGAGAGTATGGCGCCTTGCAAAAGTATTTGAACTTTAACAGCATCATTACAGCTTGTGTTGTATTCTGAGGTGCCCTGTTGGAACGTGAATCTCTTTAAATTACAAATAGGTGGGTTAAACTTACAAGCTAGGTGCTTTTTGAATGCACTGAATTTTATATAGGGCTATCAGACTGAAAAGAGCTCAATTAAAATCCACTTTGCATATTCTTATTAATTTTGATAAAAAATAATTTACTACTTTTTTTCCACTTCAAGATTATGAACCACTTCATATTTATTTATGGTATACAATCCTAATAAAATACACCAAATACACACACAGTTATAAGACAAAAAGCAACAGGGGTATGGACTTAAAAATGCAACAAGTGAAACCAGTTTGCTCTGTTTTACCAGAAACATTTGATGACCTTCCGACAGTACCCACAGGTTAGTCTTAATAAGTCTTTAAAAGGTACTTAGTCAACTTGCAAACACTATAATTGTTGCCTAGAGGAATCACAAGACTCTAATGAGGCATCAGAACAGTGTGTGATTATGCAGTAAACCTGAGCATAAACATACGTTGCTGTGTAAAAACCCCAGCTCAAATAGATGTGGTAGATGGTGTGTATTTAAAACAACTGGCTCACCTCTTGTAAAAAATACAAAAAAACATTTCATTACAAACATGACTTCTATGTGCACTTTTTATACAAGACAATGTGAAGTTCACTATTCTTTGAAAAAGAAAAACATCCTGTGTTTTAAATCTGTATATTTTATTGTGACTAAAGATTTTACTCCACCTTCTTGAGTCACAGTGCTGACCACTGACGGTCAGTACGCTGCTTTCTGAATCAGTGGTTACTGGTACTGAGCACTAAAAACAGAAAATCTGCTTTCTGCTAGTTCTAATGGTGATGACCTGTCTAACACAAATAAGCAGCTGATGATATTCCTCTCTTTCACTCCTCAGAACTGAAAGTAAAACAGTCTGCTACTAACTGTTTGATTAAAGCAAATGTTCTCAATGGGGTTTTACTGAACTTGTGATGCTGAAGAGTGCTGTAAAGAGGTCCAGAATATCCCGGTCTCTGCTTGTGAAAGCTTGTGTATGTCAGTTCTGAAGCTTAATGGACAAGTGGCTCACAATGACTGTTGACATGGCTGTACAATGTGTGATAAGTCACTTGTGATGGAATGCTATGTCCTCCTTCTATACTTGTGCAATTATCATTCATGTTCATGTTACAGTGTTGTTTTAGAACAAGATGAATGCAATGATTTCTCTGTAAAAAAAAAAAAAAACAAATGAAAAAAAAACAGGGTTTGGTGTTAATGTGTCTGTAAATTGGATATAATATTAGAGGAATAAAATTCACTATCATGTCAATGATCAAACACTTAACTTGTATCAAGATACTTTAATGAGACGATTTCGACTGAAATTGTCAAAAGCGGGTTAAAGGGAAACAGGAAAACATTCTGCAGACAGGAAATGGTATTCAGGATGGTGAGTTCAGCTTTTAGTCTGGTGCTTGTGTGTATGTGCATCAACAAGTTCCTGCCTGTGTTTATGAGCACAATAATCAGGTCTAGTATTAGTGAGTTTTTGATGGCCAGTAAGTTTGCAAAACTTGTTAATGAGCTTAACACTAGTGAATGCAAGATTTCAAAACCTTGGCCAGGACCACAAGTTAAAATAAACTTGTAGTCACTTCATCCAGACACAAACTGACTGGAAGGAAGGCTTCCTCAGAAAGGCAGAAATAAGTTGAGGACAGAATGTCTCAGTCAAAGACCAGAGTCTCCAGACAGCTGGCATCCCTGCTACTTCTCTACACAATCACATTATCCTGACTCACTGACTGGAAAATGGACAAAAGGGAAAACAACATGCTATAGACAAGGTTCTTACATGTTTTTAATTACCAAAGCGGGTAATATTAAATTGGAAGAATGGACCAAAAACTGAATGGATGGACAAATTAATTTATGAAAATTAATTTTAGACAGTGAAATAAGGCATCAGGTGGAGGTATTTCTTAGGATGCAAAAACTGAGAAAATACATTTCCTTTTAAAGTCATACATTTGCTAAGGAAAGAGCATTTTAATCAAAATGAATACAAAACATCATGCTATGAATAACATTACCCCACTTGTACTAATTTTCTTCTGAGAGACTGAAGCACAATCTCACCTTCCTTGGTTTGACTTTATCCTGGTAGTCATACTGAAAGATGCCTTTATAGCTCAAACCCAGCCACCATGGGATCCCCTGTTTGTCCTGAAAAACACAGCAAAACTTCCCAGATATCTGCTTGCAGGCTCCAAGGAAACTAAAATCTGTGCAGTGCATGTGTGAGAAAAAAAAGTCAAGGCAGCGTAGTAAAACTGTACCTTTACAGCATAGTAATGCACTCCATATGTGGGCAGAGATTCCACAATGCTCATATAACTGCAAGGAGCAGAAAGACAGATATGTAACGAAAAACAGAAGAAAGTCTTTCACATGCAGGACATAAACAAAACCAGAGACGTATAAACATACTCACTTTACAATAGCCTGTCCTCTAGACTGCCCACTAAGCTTCTTATAATGCTCTATTACCCGGTCTTCACTGTAGGAGAGAGCAATAGAAGAAAACAGGGCATTATTACAGTGACAGAGAGTAAACAAGTCTGCATGATGATTTGCTGAACAGGTTCTCACCAATAAGCCAGAGATGGGTGCTCCTTCAGAGCTTGAGTGGGCAGAGCAGGGAGCTTTTTCAAATCAGACCTGGTTGCATCATCGCTGCAAGAGAAAAATATATTTAAAAAATTTATTCATCCTAAGGTTCTCCAAGTTCTTTCATGAGTTGAAAATGAGTTTTCATGCACATAAATGTTAACAGATACAAACACCAAATTAGGAATACAAAATGTATCATATACATTCAACTGTTTTAAACATGGGTGAAAATGAGTACAAGAACTGCATCCAGTCAAAAAAGAGGAATAAGTGCTGATGGCCAAGAAATGTGCACTATTTTAAGCACTGGGTGTGGTCTAAGTCTAAACAGCTGCAGGAAGAAAAAGAGCAACAGAAATAGAAATACAGATGTAAAATCAAACGACAAGTAAAGATAAGAGGGGATAAAAATGATCAGGGAATGAGCTGGAACAGATTAGGATGCAGATAGAGTAAATGAGACACGGAGCCATGCAGAAAACTACAAGCACTTGGCCCCAGATTCAGTTTTCAGACCTCCAGTGGCAAGAGTTCTTAATGCTCCACTCTAATCCCCAGGCCTCACTCCAGCCTCAACCAAAGGCCCCAGAAGATTGGGAAAAGCCCCAGGAACATGATAACCTATGAGCTAAGGCACTGGAAGAGATCCCATCCGCCCAGTCTGTCTGTTTTCCGATGTGTGAAAACAGCTGTGTCTGCTTTTGTTCATATTACCAGGTACAATGCCTTGAAAAGAAACTCATACCCTCTGAAATTGTTCGCAATTTGCTTTGCTAAAACCACTAATAAAATTGGGAATTTATATGACATATTAACACAAATTACCCCACAATACCATCACAAATTAGTATGGATTTGGAATTTTTTTATTACATAAAGTCCCTATGAAATGCCTTGATGTTTGTAGTTATGACAACTAAATCTGAAAAACCAGAAGGGGCAGGCATATTTTTGCAAAAAACGATACGTCAGGTTCCCTATTTTTTATTTTTTTTTTTGAAGTCTACTGCAATATGAAGATAACCATGGACAAGAAAACAGTCAATGCATAAAGATATTTTCACAGTTCCAAGAAAGATATAGTTTGGCCCTTTTACAGCAAAAAGAAGCCCCAGGAACAGAACATCACAGACATATTTGGATATTATAATGTAATTATTATTTTAGAAAAGACACTCTTACAGTAAAAGCCAGTTATAAAAAATATAATACAAAAATGTGATAATGTACGGCTTTGCAAAGGACAGAGTTTAAGGACCTTTAGACAGGAAATATTTGTGTGTGTGGGAAGAGGGTGTGAGTAAAGAGGGAATAATCAAAATAACGTCTCCAAACTGAATGTTACATCCCAGCCTTATGTAGGATACTCTGTGTATTTGCTTCTTTCACAGGAGTAACTGCGGTTATCAACACCACAACAAAGCAGGGATCAGGGATGCTGTATATTTATGGTGACAAGAGGATCCACTTTATGGTCACTTCTAAGATGAAATATTACAGAAAAGATTGCTCAACAGCTTCTGAGTTAATCCAATTTAAGTTTAAAGGAAAATGAATGATGTTTCACATTTTTCAACAGTTATCATTACATTAGGAAGTCTGTTAATAGTTAGCTCCAACATAATTCTTGAAGTCATATCTTTGCTTTTGATACAGAACGGACAAAAAATTGCTGGGTTTCAGATGACGTAGCACCGACTTCACCCAATGCAGATGGAGGGCCGGAAGTAAATGCAGCCCATTTATTTCTGTTGATCCAGCATCGAAATGTCTAAAGTCTGTGTCCTGTATGGTTGTTCCAGCCGTAATAATAGAGAGAAAGATAAATGTTATTTTTGTGTTTCGAAGATAGTTGGTCACAAGGGAGTTCATTTTAAAAACATTACCGAAAAAAAGAGGAGAAAAGTGGACCAACAATCTACAGCTAAAAACAGGCGGTGCGGAAAGTAACAACGCCAGAGTTTGCAGCGGCGAGTTTCTAACAGGTAACGATCCATTGTTACCTGTATTTTCAGATATTTTATTGGACAGTTACTTAGAAAGCCAAACATTCATATGTAAGGTAAGACATATTACTATTTTTCCCTAGTGTGGTTGTCCTCAGAGTGCTAATGTTGTCAGCAGCTAGCTCAGTGCCAAGTCACGGACAGAAAAGATGTTTATTTAGTCCAGACACGGACATGGGGGTTTCTGTAGATCAGAGCGAATCGTTGACCTACAATGACTCGCTCCAGTGTCCTACAACAACTCAACATTCATCCAGAATGAATTTGGGTTTACAGAAGCTAAATAAATTATTTACAGTCAAATCCAATCTCATAGAAATAACATGGGTTAGTTCGTTGTTAGAGGTAGCATCTTTATCATTGACTAAGTACTTAAAATAGCACAACTCACTACTCACACGGCAGAAACAAGTCGACAGTCATTTAATGCTTCTTTTGATCCTAAATGCTTGACCCAACTTGGAACTGAATGATTGTATACTCCAGGCTTTTGAAAACTTTCTTCTGGCTTGTATAATATGAGGTCTGCAGCACCAGATAGTTAGTTATGCGGATCGCCTCGAAGCGGCTAAATCCTTAATAATTTAACAGAAGTCTTTTTTACCGCGATAATACGGATCATATCCTAAATATACGTGTATTTTTTCAAGATGCCTTGTCTGTTCCAGCCTGTTTAGGGCATTAGCGTACTGTTGTGATCAATTTTGCTTTGTTTTGAACCAGAGAAATCCACTTCCGGCCCTCCATCTGAGCATCAACCCAGCAATTAGTGAATCTAATGTAAAATCGTTGTATGAATGTAAATGTTGTTATTGTCCTATCCCCCTCTCTTCTCCTTTAAGTGTTTCAGGCTAACATTGTAAATAAGAAATTACTCTTCATGTTTTACCTGGTGAAATAAATGTTTAACTACCTTAAGCGATTTGAGAAGAAAATGAGTTGATTAGGATGTGAGTCACTTGAGGAGTGATAAAAACACAACAGGAGGAGCAGAGCAACAGCTGAACTCATCATCCCTACTGTCATGTTGGCTTCTGCTTTCAGGTTCACCACACAGAGAGTCACACTCTCTGACACATTCTTTACACAATGATCAGCTAAAGCACACCAAAGAAGATTAATTTTGTTACACATACTTTTAAAGTCAGAGATTACAACTACAGGAAAATTATTATATACACCCTTTGTCTTCGGGGTTTTAATGTGTTCAGTGCCCAAGCTCTCTTAATAAAAACTAAAAGAATAGTTTGGGCATGCAAAATGGATTTTGTTCATGCAGTGGAGCTTACCTGCTGAAATCTCCTTTTGCTTCCTGTGGAACAAAATGAACACATGTTAGAAACATATGAATTATAACTGAGCAATAACCATAAATTCTGTTTATGTTCTGTTTGTAGAAGTGAATGAGTAATAAAAGGCACACTGCTGGACTAAAGGGGGAACATTAAACATCCATTTAGAGGGGAACCTTTGAAGCTCTGCAGAAGAGATACCCGATACTGTACATCTGCACCTGCACACAAGAGGCGAGCCCACTCAAACACACAGAGATATGAACCATTCAGTCCAGGCTGTGTAACATGACCTTGCATAATCACAGTTAATGGACTGACCTACTCTGAAGGAGGGACAAGAAAGAGAGAAGGATGGAGTAAGAAGAGTTTTGATGTTAAAGACAGAACCTGAGTGTAATTTTACCTATCATCATAAAATGTATTTAGTGGAAAAAATATTTAATGCCAGCTTTGCATATTTCACATGCAGTGATATTTAGCAACAAAAGATTTAACGTTAAAATGACATCAAAGATTTAGTCGGAAGAAAATGAACAGTTTGAAAGCCCACAGCGCCCTCTCACACATAATAAAAACTGAATGGCAACCACATTAGATCATTTGGGTTCAATCTGTTAATTATGAAACTAGCAGATTATGAAAGATCAGACATTTTGAATTGGGAACAAACGCTTCACTTATAATAGAACTGTTTCATGTTCATCCAACATCCAATAAAATATCTACAACAATTACTGTGTGGGCTAAACAAAGAACAAAACAAATAAATAAGTATCATGGTAGAAATTCACACAAATACATACAGAATCAACTCATACAAAAAACAAAATCTTACTTGGAGGATATAGGAGGCTAATTCAAAGACCACCTCACTGTCCACTTCAATGAGCTCCTGCAAAAATAGAAGATTAAGTCAGAAGTGTTGAGTAACACATTGTTTGACAGATAAAAAGCAGTTAAATTGCAAACTTTGGCATTCATGATAAATGGTTAAATTCTCTTTGCTTTACAAGCCACATTTCTCTCCCTTTCTAATGTGTGCAATTAGAGATAAGAGGGCAAGTAAAGTGGGCATTATTTGAAAGTGTCCCCTGAAAAAGTTTAGAAGAATGTATCCGTCTGTGGTTAGTTAGCATTTTTACCAACAATGTGTGAGATACCTTCTCCGTACACAAAGCTGGACAAAGGGATAACGGTCAACAGGATGAGAGTAGTGGGTAAGGCATGCTAGGAATGCTGCTTTACAATCCACTTCTTAATTGGTTTGAAGTTCAGAGTCTTGATGAAATACGAGAAGGAGAAATCCCCACAGTGGTGTGTACCACCCACGGTGGCTACAAATCACCTATTTCTTTTTTTTCCCATAGTGCTGCACAACTAACTGCTCCTACTTTGCAGCTATTAACACCAAACAGTTAAAGAAAACCACAAAAATAAAATCTAAAATATTTACTGTGTTATGTAAGACCAAAAAACTACTTAAATACAGAAATTTTATGTTCCCATCGACACATTATGAAGACAGCTGGTTAAACGCTGCCCAGCAGAAAATCACAAATATCCTCCGCAAGGTGGGTAAGCCACAAACGTTTACTACAAACAAAGCAGGCTCTACAGACTGCTGCATCCACGGCTTTGTGGCCCTGTGTGCTCGTGAATGTTGCAGATCCTTGATTTAGTGCTTGCTAGCAGATTTAGAGGTTCTTGTTAAACTATCATGTATGTAAACTAAATGCAAAAATTTACCTTACATGATGTGAAATTCAATAGACTTACTGCAACGTTCCTATTGTATGACAAGTGGAATTATCATATTTTAGCCTCTTCCTCTTCACTGTTGTTGTGTCACCACAACACATAGTCGAGTAGAAGAAAAAATGTGGTAGAAAAAGCTGGACAGTAACAAGGATAATTGGAGGTTTGAGTGGATTTTAAAGCAAACTTTGTTCAATAGTTTGGGTGGATCAATAACAAGTTGAAAAAAACTGTCACACTCCTTCTATTAAGGCAATCTTGAATCAGAGTTAAGATCAGAAGCACCTTAGCTGTTCTAAGGAGGAAAATAAATGAACTGCAGCTCGATGGTTCAAAGTTCCCTTTGCATTTCTAAGTATATTTTGCCCTTTTTATTTGGAAATTAAGATCCCATAATGTGGAGGAAGTGTAGAGAAACAAACCAAGCTCCAGTGTGACATTTCCACAGTCAGTGATGATTAGGAAAGTCATGCCATCTAGTTTGCTATTTCTGTATTAAAAAAGATTTCTGTTTACCATATTTTCCGGATTATAAGTCGCAGTTTTTTTCATAGTTTGGCCGGGGGTGCGACTTATACTCAGGAGCAACTTATGTGTGAAATTATTAACACATTATTATATCATATCACATGTTATTTTCACACTAAACCGCAAGAGGGCGCTCTAAGCCTGTGTTATTCTACCTTCAGAATTAGCGGAGTTGTTTAAAAGCGACACAGAGGATGAAGATTTCATTGCACCTATAAGTTGGTTGCCAACCGCCATAAAACAAAAAGAAGAAGAAGAAGATTTCATTGCGTTTTGTGATTTGGAGTGACACTGATGGTTTGGTAAACTTGTTAGCATGTTATTTATGCTATAGTTATCTGAATAACTCTTAATATGTTATGTTAACATACCAGGCAAGTTCTCAGTTTGTTGGTTAGCATACTGTACAATTATTCAGCCTGTTGTTGCCTCTATTCTATTTTTATTGCCTTTCAAGATGACATGTCTCTTCTTGCTGTTGGATTTTATCAAATAAATTTCCCTCAAAAATGCGACTTATACTCCGGTGCGACTTATATATGTATTTTCCTTCTTTATTATGCATTTTATGGCTGGTGCGACTTATACTCCGGAGCGACTTATAGTCCGGAAAATACGGTACTTGNTGTATTTTCCTTCTTTATTATGCATTTTATGGCTGGTGCGACTTATACTCCGGAGCGACTTATAGTCCGGAAAATACAGTAATTGGTCTTATGCATGATTCTAATAATAATAAAAAACTGATCAGGAACACATTATAACACATTATATCACTCTAGCAATAAGGAATCTGTTATGAATTTCTCTTTTTGAATTAAATAAGTGAAAGGAATAACTTCTTGAAGCTGCATACGCCCTCTTCTGGTCAAAATACACAACTGCTACACACAGCTGTCAAAAAATGAAGTGGTGTCTTGGCAGACCACATTCACATGGTACACTGAGCAGTAATTTATTTGCTAATTGTTTTCAACAGTTTATGTTTTCTACCTTTGTAACTCTTTGTAGCAGTTAACCCCTAGTATATATTTTCAACTGGCATTTGCTAAGCCTGAATAAATGTGCTGCAACAGTGCCATATGGCAGTAAATGTGTCAAGTCATTCGTTAGATGCTTGAATGTGGAGCAGCACACAGCATGATGGCTAACAGCTGATGCAAACTGTTCACATTCTCTGCTTCATGAACACAGCGTGCAGGATGAAAAGCCAAACTTCCCTCATGTGGCATCTCATCATTTAGGTCAAAAATGAGACTAAATGAAAACATGCCTCCAAAACACTATGTCACCATCAGAGCTTCACCTAAAAACATCCTTTGTGCAACTTCTGAGACTAAAATAATTTTAAATCAAATAAAATTTTGGTTTTAAAATTGCAGTCCAACATTAATGCATGCTAAGCTTACCAAAAATAAAATTTTGTTCATGAATATGAATAGTTCATTTCAGAATGGAATGATTAAAGATTAAAGAACAAAAATTGCTTTTTAGAAAACATGAATTAACTGTACCAATTTGGATTTTAAACAGATTTTCCGAGGTCTGCGTTGCTACTCACATATACAGTGAGTAGTAATATTTATAGGTCTCACAAAACATGAAGACAGACATGAAGGTTGATAGATACAGAAAGTGTGTGACTTCTCTGCAACTTGCTAAAGGATATTTAACAAAATATTTTGGTTTGGCCATGTCAGTGATGAGTACACAAAAACTTTTTAATGACACCTTAAATACATAGGGTTTGGATCACCCATATAAACACATCCACATATTATGTCAATGATATTTCAAACGTAAAAGTAAAACAATGTAAAGTGTTTACCTTGTATATGATGGACTTTGCATTAAGAAAGAACAACTCGATTGTTGCATTATCCTTCAGGTAGGAAATACTTTCAATGTAAAACCTAAAAGCACAGAAAGAAAGTTGAATATGAAAACTCTGAAGCATGTCAGTGAAGTTGATGAATAACATTTCCGAGTTTCATTGTCTTCTTTTTCAGTTCTAAAAACTAATACAAAACATAAATGCTTTGGCTTTCATATTCAACTGCGATAGAGTGCAACAAATAAAATGACCACAGGGGGGCACACCATACCAAGAGCTAAAGCGGTAGAACAAGAATCTCTTAACTCTCGTTCTGCATTAAGAATCCCTCTCACCATGTTGGTTGGAAGTAATCCACTATTAGCTTGTTATCATCTGCACATTCCCGCAGTCTGAATATGCAGACACCTGCACTCACATACGCTGATAGACTTTAAATGTGCACATTATGTCTACCGCTGTGCAGCACCAGGAGTGATCCAGTACAAAAACACACACTCTCAGCAACACTGGAGAGAGTAGCACAGTAACCTACTTCTGGCAGATCGGTGAGCAGGGTACTAACATAATAATGCAGACTAAATTTAGCTCATGAATGCATCCAGACCCAGAGGGAAGCAAGGGTGGTGCACTGGGAGGCTACACATTGTTTGCTACTCAAGTGGAAATGTATCAAAAAGATTCTGTGCACTACAGATGCTCTCACATGCCCTTTCACATGTTTTTGCACTTTGAATTATCAAGTCTCTGACGGGCATAAATTTGTACACTACAATAATCACACACAGCAAAAGCATTCATACATTAAACATGTTCATATTTTGGCACATACAACCATCAGTGAATTGTATTGGAATTTTATGCGACGGAGCATAACACTACATGGCTTTTGAATCTTTAAAGATAGAATTTGGTTTGCATTTGTATTAGGCTCCCACTTAGTGCTACACTCCTGAATAAATTCCAGTGCAACCAAATGCTTTTAAAGAGACACCTAATCAGTAAATGTTATCCCTCCGAGTGTAATTTAGTACAAACACAGGTTTTCTGTGAAGGCTTAAGAGGTTTGTTAGGGAACATTAGTGAATAAACAGCGACTTCAAAACCAGAGAACAAACTTCAAAATCTGGCATTATGAAAGAATGGCTTGTTGAAAGAAAAGTATTGAATCTTTCAGAAAATTGGACATACGGTGTGACACAACAAATACAAGAGTGTAAGAGTGTATTCACATCCAGGGCAGTCCGGACAAAAAGTAGACTGTTTTTAGTTTGGTGCAGTTTGCTTTCACATTGTGCTTTTTTGCAAGGGAACTTGCTTGTAAACAAAGCCATGCGGGTCCCAATCATTGCTCCCACTGGACAGAAATGACGGGGGCAGGACAGAGCACAGACCCAGCATGAAAACAAACATGGAAATCCTGATTGATGCATTTCTCTTGTGCTCATTTTTGCTGCCATTATAACTTCAACATAATTCTGAATGTCAAGAGCAGCTCATTCAATGCATCTTTTGTGATGGAGTATTTCTAATTTTGGCAAATATTTACTGCAAACTGAATGGGACGAGATGGGTTGCGTGTTTTGACCCATGACAAGCTGGCAGTAGCAGCTTTATGCCATAGGAATGATTTTCTTCAACAGGGACATTGAAGTTTGTTTGAATTTATGGGAAAATGTATGGAACTAAATGCAGGCCAATCCTGGAGGAAAACCTGCTACAGGCTGCAAAAGATTTGAGACTGGGTGAAGGTTCCCTCTCCAGTAGGACAAAGACCTTAAACATATAGCGAAAGCTCCACTAACTTGTTTAAGATTAAAGAATAATAATGTTTCAGAATGACCAACATCTAAACTTAATTGATGGTGATCCTCCCACCTCCGCCTAAAAGAAGAGAACAATAAGTGAGATAGTTGTGTATAATCAGAACTAAGCACATATTGCTGAAAGTACATTTGAATCAGTGGGTAGATGTGAATGAGTGTGTATAGGTATTGAGTGTGAAAGGTTTCAGGGGACATCAATAGTTGAGGCTTTTGAATCGCTTTACTTATTGAGCAGCAAGAAAGAATGAGAGGAGCTTCGTCAATATTCTGTGTGAACATTTAATTAAAGCCACCGTGCAAATGAGACACACAACAAGATCACCTCCTGAGGTAGGCATGCTGCACATTTATTCAATTAAATTAAAAAAATTATACTATCCCATAGGGAAATTAAATGTTGTTGTAACGCATTATTCAAGGTTCTTCAAAGAGAAAAACAACATAAAACTACAGCAAACAAAACATAAATACCACGTAAGAATGCAAAGTGTGTAACATTCAGGCACAGAGAAAGACACAAATTCCAGAAAATTGTGCCCATTGGACTATATGATGGGGCCGATAATAGATAAAGGTCTGACATTTGGGATGATTGCTTTTCAAGCAATCTCTGGAGTGTGCATGTCCACTGAATGAATTTAAAAAATGTGGCTGGGAAGTATTTGAAAGAGGTTTCACCTAGTGTGACATTTTCAGAGATTGAGGTTAGCGACTGGCTTGAACTGTGTTGGGAGGGGAAAGGGGACGCAGCCTCAAAATGGAGTCAAAGTTCACAGCATCCCCACCCCAACCTCAAACACCTATTAGTCTATGTAAATACACAAAGAGAGACCCTCATCCTTCAACCTGTCCAATCCGCCAACGCTACATACACACTTGGTTGTTTAAAACAATTCAGTGCCTGACATTTGATACAGACAGGGTCTCCAGTCAGCACTTATCAATGAAATCTGCACATTTATGCCACATCGCAGTTGCATTGTGTGCCAAAGCCATTGTTCTCTAAATATGAGCATGTGCAAAGAATGGGGCTATGGTGCACAGCAGGCTCATTGTGTCATTAGCAGTATTGTAAATGTCATCCTGGAAATATCTAAACAATAACACTGTTCAAGGTCATTAATATGCATCAGGCTACTATGAATGTGTTTAACAAAGACTACTATTTGGGTTGGATCTCTGAAATAAATTGTATACCAGGACAAACAGTTTCACTTTTAGGATTTTCCAGGATAATCTGTTTCTGATTATATTTCAATCAACATTTCTCTTTTCTGGTTTTAAATATTGTACTGGAAAAACCTACAAAATAGTTAATAAACAAAATGCACACAGCATCACAGAAAGTAAGTAACACCTTGGTTTTCAACTGGAGAGTAATGTGCTGAATTTTTTTTCCTATGCCACTGTTAGATGCAGCACTGTGAGAGAGTATTTGCCTCCTACCAGATTTATTCAGATTTTCCTTTTCCCAAAGTTACATATGTACTTACAAAGTGACTGGGATTAATCACACAGCTAAATTCAGCTTATCCAGTCATATCCAGAGCTGTTAACTGCATCACTTGTAGATTATGAAAAAAACAAACTTCTCTACCAACAGCAACTAGGCTAAAATACAATAAACCAGTCCCCATCTAAAATGGAAAATAAAACATCATTAGTCTGGTGGGGGTTACAAAACTTTTTCTAAGGCTTTGAGATTCTAGAAAGCCAAAGTCAGGGTTATCCAAAAATAGAGAAAACAGATTAGTGGTAAATCTTCATAGGAGAGGCGAGAAAATTTTAAAATAGACTATCCGCCCCTCAGTTTGTGGTCTTAAGCTCAAGCACACCTGGGTTTTGCCACAGGACAAGGATCCAAAGCATACCAGTAAGTCTACATCTAAACAACAACAACAACAAAAAATAATAATGAGAGTTTTAGAATGTTTAACTGAGATCTTGTTGCATGACCTTAAAAAGATTATTCATGCCTGAAAAACATTGATTTTGGCTGATCTTATATGAGCTAAATAATTTAAAAACTGCCTTTATTTATGTCTGATCATAAAATCTATTTGATAATTTCCCATATTTCACATTTTTTGCCTTCTTTTAAAGCGTATTCTTGGTTCCACAAGGCAATTTGCATACGATTACCATGCAAAGCATACTGATGAGGTTTAAGAGGCTCATGATTGGCTGAGAGACCCTGTGGCGGGAGTTAAGCACCGAGGTCAAAGCTATTTCATAACTAATCTTATTAATCCATTCCTACTACTCATGAATCTACTGTATGAGCATGCACAAACGCACACATATGCTAACACACACAGTCTTCTCTTCTTTTTCCACAGGGCTAATTAGAAGATGAAAGAAAGACTCACCTGACACAGAAGTAGAGAACAATAGGACCAGACTTTTTAGGGAATTCATGCTCTAATACCCGCCGGTCCAGCTGAAGCCAACTGAAGTGGCCCCTGAAGACAAAAACAGCCAGTCAATGCCATTAATTACAGGTGTTCATCCATCAGATTGTAATAAAACTAAATATCATGGTTTGTCTGCCTATCTAGCTATATGAATATTTTTTTTATATAATTTTATTTTCAATGCAGATACAAACAAATCATACAAATGAACTGCCAATAATTCTCCATGTTATTCAGCAGTAAAGTGAGCTGCAGACAAATCTTTTTAGAACACGAACATTTTCTTTAGCCTCCTTCACTGAGCTCCTTCTGACTTTTTTTAAACCTACAGTTAAACCAATCACCTAACATTTCTTCACAAAGTTAAAATTTCCACGCAAAACATGTGGGATTGGAATTAGCTGATTAAATATATTAAACTAAATTGCCCTGCTTAAAGTCATTGCTTTAAGTCCACAACTTCTAGAGATACTCATAAATACTTGAACAAGACAATATTGACCTTTTACCCAACATGTTGTGCTTTAAGAATTTTAAAGAATGGCACAACAGACAAGAATGGCAAACCACAACTTGTTTACAAACTTATTTTACAGCAATTCATCACCTAAAATTATCAGTGTTATTATATAAATATGGCAACATTATACTGTAAATGGTAAAAACTTTGCTTTTCTTCTGGGAAGTTCTGATTGAAGAATCCAAGTTTCTCAACATGTAAAGTAAAGCCAACAAGTTGCAACCTGACAGGTCTTGAGGTTCATGCAGTACACCATTAATTTCAAGTCAAGGTGAATGTAAGAATGTTAAGGAAGTTGGGAAGGTAAGACGTTCTCCTTCACACTTTTCTCCTTCTGTTTCCAATTGAGAGAAAAACTGCAGCGACAGCTTGTCACCCTGGTAACCCTACATGGTCTCCAGAGCAACATCTCTCTCAAACTATCCTCCTCTCTCCTGTCATTGGTCCCTCCTCCCACCAAACACAACCCTACCCTTCTTGACATCTGAACAGCATGAGCTGAATTGTCTGGTCTCTCACTGTGGACAAACATAACAAATCTATATATGATGGGATTCCTCCAGTGTAAAGCTGACGTTACTTTGCTGGGTTTACGTTACTAACAGTGTCTATCACACATGTGTCAATGGGCATTGGGGTCACTCCTACTTGATATAAAAATTTGCACGTAAGCAAAAAACATGAAAAAAAAATACAAACAAACCTGATGTTTGTGAGTATGTAAATCACTGATATATTTGCATGGCTACTATGCCCTTGTGCTTTGTCCATCTAGGCCACAAAGTGCAACTAATTTGAATGTCACTTTTGCAATTCAAAAGCAATCTTCCACATTCAAAAAAAAACCTAAAAGCATTAATGCCATACAATAGCACTGGTCCATTTCATAACAAGGAGGTCTGTTCCATAAATTTGTTTGGTAGAAAATAACAGTTATTTATTATTTAATTATTGTTCATATTATTTAGAATTTCTTTATTTTTTACTTACTTTTTTCAGAGATTGTGACAATACACTCACTATATTACATATCTTCTTTGAGTTCAGTTTTTATATATGAGCTTACATTAGAAGTTTTATCTTAAAGGGAATTTACTCTTCATCAAGTGTAAAAAATGCACTGATTAAAAAAAGAAATCAGTTCTGTTTGACTAAAATAATTGTAATATAAATATATTGCAGCTGTCCATTTGGCTTTATTTAAAAAAACAAAATTGTATATTTACACAAATAAAATTATATTTTGTAATGGTACAGTTTCTATAGTTCCACTGTAAATAGCTTAATGTACATGTAGTTACATTATAGAATTACATTAGGATGTGTTCAAGGTCAATGCACATTAGTCAAAATTAGTTTGCTTTTTTTTCTGGAGTTTTTACTACTTCTAAGGCTCAACATTTGTAAGTATAATGCAGGAACTCAGTATGAATTTATTGCAGATATTTCTACAGTGGCCAGGCTTAGAGGCAATTAAAAAAAAGCAACACTCCCATTTAAATCCAGCCCTTAACGGTAAGACTTAGCCAGATATTTTGAATATGCCTTACGTTTCATCTGTATATGCAATTCCAAAGTATTCCTTCTCTTTGAGGTTGAAGTGGGAAGCCACAAGGTCCAGCAAGTCCTTTGCCATCAGTTTGGGCTGCAGAGAGAAAAAAAAAACACATGATTTTGGGTTCAATTATGATTGCCTTTGTCAGTTATGGCTTACCATATATCTGTGAGTATTGTGATTTATCACTTAATAAATTAATTGAAATAAGTACATGGCAGAGCTTAATGTAGATGCCTTTTCAGCTATTGATTTAGAGCAATGACTATGCAATTCAAAAAACACAAGGGGGAACAGTAAATGAGCTGGTGTGAGAACATAAGTAAAGGAGAGGGAGGGGGGAGCACAAAAAGATGGATGGAGTTTGTAGATGCTGCTGACAGTGCAGGTACCATGCCCTCCCCATCCCTCTCTCTACTCTCTTCTCTGACCCACACCTACACTGCAGCGTCATGCTTTAAAGCTGAATCACGGTGTTGCAAACATGGCTCCAGCTAGCACAATAGCTAATCCAGGGAAGTGATGCTTAGGCTATATGCGAGAAAAACATTTATTATCACACAAAAAAGGAAAGGGATGATCTTGGAGTGAAGCAGAGGAGTGGGACTAATGCCATGTGCTGACTGGTTTGTCACATCCTGAGTAACAGTGCGCCCAACCCTGAGGTTAACCATGGGTGTGCCTCACTGAGTACATTCATACACACAGCTCCATACACATACACACATCTAAACTCAAACACTCATCACTCTAAGCACAGAAGGAAAACATGTGTTACAATATTTGATGAAAAAAAACATGATGGATATATCCTCTCTAAAAAGTAATGAATGCATATCAAAGAAATTCCATACAAATACATTAAAGTGCAGAAGAGTGAGGCTTCAGTAACCTCCTCCAATCCATTCACTGCACTGCTAGGTTTAGTGACAGAAGCTAAGAGCTATTCAGAGAGGAGGTGATGTCATACAGCCAAAACACACACACGAGCACGCACACACACACACACACACACTTAAAAATCTTCACTGACCTAGATCCAATAAAGGAACAATGCCTACCGTTATTACTGTTAATCTTCTACACATAAAGGCTCTTGAGAGATAAGAATTAAAGAAGAGAGGTTAAGATGAAGATAACATACTCATTCATTGTGCCTTATAGGTGCAATTATAAGAATAAAGTTGAACATAATGTAACTAGCGCTGAAACGATTCCTCGAATGATTCGAGTACCTTGATTATTAAAACCCCTCAAGGAAAATTTACCGGCCTCGAAGATTCGTTAATTTATGTTTTATTATTTAGCGCACTGTGTTCCGGCCGGAATATTATTTGCGTTGCGCGTAGCTCTCACTTCCGCCTCTGAGTTGTTGATGAAAGCCAAGTGTTAACGGTCCAATACCGTCCAATTTTCAAGTTCGGATCATGTGGATTTTATTGACTTACGATAATGCCCGGGTTTTCATCGTTTTTGGGGGACTGATAAGCATCCTTAAAAAGACTGGCGCGGAGTACGGCAGCTTTTCTCCTCCGGGAGCTGCTGGTTGACAGCGAACGGCGGGAAGAGCTGCAGGAGTATTAATACAGGTGAGCAGATAGACTGAATACGGCGGGCGGCTGGGTAGTTGATGCTTACAGTGTAAGTGTAGCTTTAGGACGAACCACACAATAAATTTCATATCATCCCGGTCTCAATAAACGGGTGGCGGAAACCAACATGGCTGGTATTTGAGTTTCTGAGTGTGACGAACGAAGGTGCCGTAAATATCCCATATTGCTCCCCCGTTCTTACTTTTGTCCCCTGGTCTACCGGGCCCCGGACTTACGTTTGTGTGTCCCCTGGTCTATTTCCTCCCCTCCGCCCCCCATCTTACCTTCACTTGTTCACCTGGCCCCCACACCCACCACCCCAAACCCCCCAACTCCAGGCAACATTTCCCATATTCTCAAACCCAAAGCTTGACAGGTGGGGGGCAAGGTGAGAATTCATCTATTAAACTGTCTGAAGATGAATACATAAACTAAAAGCTGGAGTATAGACATTTTTTATAAGAGTATTTGTGAGCCTGACTCTTTATTATTAAATTGAATAGAATTTCAGATCTTTGTAAAACTTTCCTTCAGGTTAACTTAGAAAGTGAGCTATTATTGTTACAGGTTAGATTTCTAAACTACAATAAAGTAACTGTTAGGGATGCTCAAAAATAAAAAATTGGACTGATACTGATATCCGATAGTAACAACGGTGTTATGCCAGATTTACCAATATTTTATTTATTTATTTTTTTTATCCGATTATTCGATTAATCATAAGAATAATCAATAGATTACTCGATTATTAAAATATTCGTTTACAACAGCCCTAAATGTAACACAACAATTCGGTAACTATTGCAAGGCTTTCAATAAGATGCAACCTAAAAGGTAAAAACCTGAAATTTGGCCTTTTCCAATTGCCGTAGATTGCATAATGATACATGAAAATGAAATTTAAGGCACATTTAACTTTGCTTAGTTGGATGTAAAGAAGATATTCAGCATGATGAATGTAGTCTGATAAGGAATAGATGCTCACACCTGACAGATTACAATGACAAAGAAACTGTCACAGACTGCTGAAGGCACATAAGAAAACGATTAAAGGTGAAAATTTTGAAATCGCCACTAATATAATTATTACAATATTTACCTATCGGACCAGATTGTATGATTTTCTAATATTGTGCAGCTAAAGTGGGCAGTTCCTTTGACATTGTATCTGAGTGAAAAACCAGCATAGCATCAGCATCCTCTATCAAAACAAGTTCTAAAATTTGTTAAATCTAACCACAAGTTGACAAGACCACACACAACGTATTCCGTCCAACATGTGAGTATTTATTACACAAAGATGAAGAAAAACCTCAAATCCCCAGATGTTGACCAAATATGTCAAATCCATCATGTTCATGGGAGGGATGCTTTCTTCTAACGACGACTATACACACTGCATTTGAGATGTAGCCTGAAAAACTCTTTACTTAAGTTGATTGTGAACTTGATTCACAATCAAGTTCCTTATTGATTTAAGGAACTTGAATCACAATCAAGTTCCTTGATTGTGAATAAAGGAACTTGATTCACAATGTTTACCCTTTGTCTCTGGGCCCCAGGATCATAGCAAGGGCAGAGAATGACACTTAAATACAAAGGTCCCAAAAATACCTTAAATAATAGCATTCAATTAAACTAAATTGAGTTTGGGGAATTTTCTATGGTGGAAATTTGGTGCTAGATGAACTTTGATATGAGAAGAAATTTCCTTAATTATCAAGAGAATTTTAGAATGATTCTTTGAACCCAATTTGCTCTGACTGCTGTCTACTGGAAGAGAATTCATACTTGGAAGTACTTCACATACTCATCTTCTTCTTAAAAGTAAGGTTATGAAGCAATGCTTTAATTTTTCGCTTTTCTTTTTCTAAACAAAGGAAAATGAACAACTATTTATTCTGAGCACTGACTGACTGTGGGGTTTAAGTTTGGTATGCGTGACTCAACATAAATTGGTACTTCCCTCCACATCTTGATTGGCACTATTATATCTCCAAATAGCAGATCAACAGTATACTCTTTGAGAGGCTCAACACATTTCAAATGTTTATGGTTTGGAAGGAGGGTATCTTTATAGTATTAGCAGTAATACATGTTTTGGTTCAGTCTGAGAGACAATTAGGTGGTCTCTCATTACCGCACAACAGTAGACTGCCTTGGCAACAACACCATTTAAACAACCTCAACTCTATGGCAGCAACCATAGGGAGGCAAAGCCACATTAGTAAACACACAAGTACATAGTTGGAAAAATGAAACAGCGAAGAAGAAAACCCCACTATACTGTTAAACATGAAAAATAAATAAGTAATGATGAAAAGAAGCACCAACAGTGCTGCTGAGAGTTTTGTGGTGCTTTGTGTCTCCATATTGATACAAATACCAAGTACACTGTGGATTCCCATCCAAAGCACATGACAGCTAAATTAAGTTTGGGTTCTTCTCAAGGTGACGATATCAACCTTTTTCCACAAGCATGCTCTGCATCTGATTTGTGGCCCTGAACGTATCAGATGTTTAATGTTATGGTGAGAGATACCAACAGTGATATAGACAGTGAATGATAGGCAATACACACAAACACAGACCCACAAACACTTTTATCAGATGGAACATCTCCTTGCTAGCTTAGACAGCATTACCTCTAATAGACATTCAGCCTGTGCCTTCTCAGCATCACAGGTAATTAACAGTGTGAGAATTACAGGGCTCTGAGTGTGAGGAGGAGACACACTCAAGACTTCCAACAGACAACTTATAAACACACAAATGTAGTTTAGTTGCCTTGTTGGCAAAGTTGCTGCTCTGTCTGAGCAAACAGCCTCATATGCCCTTGGTACCTTCAGATCTGCTCAGATTTATGATTCAGTATCAGAAATTACTTATCAGTTTAATTCTTGGAGTCCTAAGCTGTATGCAAGAGTATTCATACCACCTTGAAATTCTTCAAATATTGTTAAGTTGCATCTATTAACTTTAGTTATTATGTTGAGATAATAATTTTCCAATTTTTACATTCAAAAAGTCTAAATATTGTGATATGTGTTGTTATTAATCCCCTTTTGCTCTGATCCCTCTAAATAAAATCTATAGCAACCCACTGCCTTCACAAGTAGCCTAGCTGTTAAAAATAGTCAACCTGTGTGTATAAATACATCTGTTCTGTGAAGGGACCATTTCTGAACAAATAACAGCAACCATTTGGAAGAGGGTACTCTGGTAGACCAACATTAAACCTTTTGTCTTACATGCAAAACGATGTAGCACAAAACTAACACTTTACATACTGGTGAGCAGATAATTTCCACAGTAAAACATAGCGAGAGCAGTGATATACTGTAGGGATTATTTTCTTCAGCAGAAGTGAAATAACTGGTCAGAGCTGATGGAAAGATGGATAGAGCTAAGGAGGGAGCAAAAGACTTGACACTGTGGTGGAGATTCACCTTCTAGCAGGGCAACTACACTAAAGAGTAAACAACAGCTGCAATGTAAGGGTTTAAATCAAAGCATATCCATGCATTGTAATGGCCCAGGCAAAGATCTAGACTTAAAAAATGATGTACACAGATAGAGCTTTAGCAATTTTGCATAGAAGAATGAGTGACCTGTTAAAAACCAGCTACTTGTTCTAAGCTACTGAGAAGTGATTGCTTGATTGAGGCGACTGTTGGAAGTTTTAAACAAGTGAATCTGATTTTACCCAATCGGTTGCGATGTATGTAAAGCACCAGCTCAACCGTGAAGGAAGCCACGCTACAAAGCTTCCTGAAAATATTTGGAAGCATGGCCAACATGGACTGAATGGGTTTGTTCAATTCCTCCAGTGCTATTGCTAAACTACAACCATCGCAGACTACAATTCAAAACAGCACAGAAAATCGTTGTCATATTTCACAACTCCTCCTTCAAAATTGAGCGGAGTAGCATGAAAAGGGAATGACTAGAAGATAGAATGGGCAAACATTCCAGTTTTTAGTGTAATGTGTGCCAAAACATGGCATCTAAGGAAGCAGGACATATGGTGAAGTGGATGACACTTCATTCATAGGAGAAACAAACTGCAGCTCTGAAGTAGTTAGTGAGGTTCTTGGTTGCATAAATTGTCAACTGTTTGTAATACTTCTAATGTAAAGTAAGACCATAATTTCTAACTCAAGTTTTCTTAGTTCATTAAAAAGCTAAGAAAAGGAAATGATTCTCTTTGGTCCAACTAGCAGCGAGCCAAACTACAAAACATTCACCCAACAGAGACACAAAAGGAATAGAAAAAGGGAGAGCTGTTTGTTTTTTGAATCAATATTTCAGGCCTTTGTCTCATTCCTTCTTAATGCTAATTGTATATACCCTGAAGGCAAACAAGACATTTTAATCCTTTAGATATCTGTAATAGGGCCTGCTTACATGCTACTTAAAAATTATGCTTGTAAGAAAGTCATAACTTCTAATCGTAAAGAGAATAAGAAGAGAAAGGTATGAAAGATAAGTGGTATTTTCAGTGGGAGACTATAGAGCAAATCAGATGAGAATGAGAAACGGTGGTAGTGGTATTGGACGGAGAGTGATGAGAGGTTAAGTCAGGAATACAGAGAGACAGTAAGAGGGAGAGCAGCAGAACAAACTACCAATTTAAAAGAGCGGATCAGTTCTGGCAGAGTAATCAAATCAGAAAGTCAGCAGACCTATCCTCAGCCCTGCCTTTCATTTTCTCCACTCTATTTTCATGCCTTAGTGTCATCTCCTTTCTCTCCATTCCTTAGCATTCATCTTACATTTCTTTTTCCAGAGAAATTCTTTTATTTTTTTAAATCTTCCCACAAAAATCAGGTAACAGCCAGTTGACAGCGAGTCAAAGAACAGAATATACTTTAGTCTTTTCAGCCAGCAAGTAAGAAGAGAAAATGGAAGTGATTGGCAATCAACAAAAGACACAAATTTAACCTCTGGGAAGGGAAGAAATGCAAGAACAGGACGGATGAGAGCTGAAGAATAACTCTCAAAGGATCGAATCTGTGTTGCAGTGTTCATCTTCTGCCAAGAACAGAGAGGTCAGATGCGCAGGAGGAAAGTGCAATGTCACCTACTGCTCACCAAATTTACCTTAGTCAGCAATAGTCAAGCCCCTTAAGACATTGAGAACTGCATCTCTGTTAAAATAAATGAGCATCTGTAAAACCATAAGAAAGAAGAGAAACTCACCTGTACAAGCAGCTCCAGTTTCCTGTCGTCCAGTAGATGGACCTGACACCGCCTTCCCTCTGTCATCTGGGAAACATAAAAAAACACAAGTTTGCTTTTACTTTTGTTGCTTATAAATAAACTATTTACTCATTTCAAAATTATATACTTTCCGAGACATTTAAGCAGTCCAGACATTCAAGCAAAAAATACTGATATCCTAAGTTGGCTCAGAAATTAACAGTGTGATAATTGGGATACTTTCCGTTTCTGGAGTAATCAGATTTGAGGGCATTAGTTTACAGAATAAGTCTGTATTTAGTGTGTGTTTGTTATAAAAACCAATATGTGAAGTCATAATGTGTTGTATAAAATGTAAAAGAAGTAATGCAATCATTATCAGTAAAAGGGACATGATTTATTTAAAATTATGATCTATATCTTTTAGATAAATTAATAATTCAAATGTGCAGATCAGGCTTTCTAACTTCATGTCTGATTTTTATTGAGGTCTAATCTTCCGAGTCTAATTTCCACTGACAACTTTATTTCTAGAAACTAAATTAAATCAGTGAGAAAAATGTGCTACGTGGTACTTAATGGAGTAAAGAGATTTCCATATTAAGGCATATGTCCCAGAACCTATCTGATTTTCATAACAGTCACAAAAGTGCATCGAAGTAACTACTGTGGACTGATGAAATTACATGCATTACATTGTACAATTAAATTGTGATTCCAGTAAATCACTGGAATTAAAATGTGTAACATGACTAAAGACATCTCATCAACCAATAGCTGAATTAAAAATGTATTTCGATCTACTTGTCCACATACTTCAGTGTATAAAACATCAACAGTCTCAACACCAAGCAGTACAACATGTTGCAACCCGGGGCACAAGCTGAAAACTTTGTGTCTGCGTGGTATCTCAGTGAAGTTTTAACAAGGTTATCTGAACTACACAAAATAAGCTAACAGAGACAGTATCCTACTCTCTGTCCTTCTCACACATTTTTAACATTCCTCTGCGAGAAGGAAATCCATTACCCATCAGTACACTAGCAACCACAGTTAAAAAACTGTAGAGTTAAAGTATGTGATGCTGACAAGGCTCACAGGAGTGTTTGTCTGTGTTGCTGACATCAGGTTTGCTGAACTGCAGAGACAAAGATATATCTACTGTATATCTCTGTGTCCTAAGTTCAAATGTAAACAGCACTGATTGTGATAAACAACATTTACAGCAAATATTTTCAGTAGATAAAGCCAACTCCACAAACCTGCTAGAAAGGTTTGCATTCTACACTGAAAGCCAAACAAACCAAAGACTAAAACAAACAAAAAATCAGCAGAATTTAAAATCAGCAACCACAGTTCAAATGAACCAACTCTCAAAGAAGTGTGAAGTGCATGCTTCTCCCTATGTGTATCTGTATCCTGCTGCTTCCAGCACATGTGGAGTTTCTCCACAATTTAACAGGAAGTGGGCACCCCAAGGACTACAAACACCGTCCAGTTCCTCCCACATTTCCTTCACATCTGGAAGATGGGGATGCAGTGGGGTGGAGGACAGTGCATGAGGAAAAAGAAAAAAACAACAACGATAGCTCAAGTAATTGATGAGAAGACCTTTCAAAACACAGATCTACATGACAAAAACACAAGTGCAACTGGTTTGTAACTCCTCCCCAGGAGGGCACCTGGGGCATATGCAATTTAGTAAGGGTGTGTCAAAAACACCACTACTGTAAGAGTTAAACTAAACCACATTTCTACTTTCTCACAGTTCATCTCTGTTTGCGTAATAGAGTCAGGCTTGGGAGTGAGATTTAGCAAAGAGACGATGGGAAAAAAGAAGGGCGAAAACTGCCATTTAGATGTCTTATTTCTCAGCCCAGTGTGAGCTGTCCTGAATGCTCTGAGTAAATGTCCACTGGGTCTACCTCCCCCTCACACACACACTGCTCCCATGTGGTTTGATAGCTTAGATTGGGTGCACCTGTGCACACAGTCAGTGACATGTACACCATTCTTGTTTTTACATTTTTGAACCTTGCTTCACTCTAATCTACCTGCAATGATGGGCAATTCTGTTGGCGAAGCAGGAGTCATAATTAAATTAAAGAAGCATACAAAATCAAACTGAATATGAGTAATTACTTGAAAAACGAGTGAAAAGTGTAGTCTGTTAAACTGCAATGCAGACACACACACACACACACACACAGGCAATCAGCTCCAAGGACCTGGGAAAAGTGCAAACCTTAATGTCAAAGTAACAAATCTCTGCCCTGAGGCTTAAATTAGGGGGTTCAATCTACTAGAAACACCCCCCCTACTGGTTTTACTTAAATAACATTTCTTGTGGTATTCTACACATGGTCCTAATCTACTATCCACCACCAAACCAAATGCAATAAAGTCTTTATTAATACACTGCTGTTACTAAACTACAATATTAGGCTTATTTCTAATTATTGATGCCACAAACTTATAAAAGATTACATTATTAGATGGACTTTTTAAATTTTAGATTAACTGAACATTGATTACAGCATCTTAACTTTACTCACATCAAAATGTGCTGTGAATCCTGGTCAAAAATACATTGCAATGTCACTGTTGGGATTGTGACAAGCATATAGAAGCTACATCACCTCGTCCTGGTTCGTGGTACATTTCTCAGCCATTACTTGACAGAAATGAGTAAACACTCACCCTCAAAAGCAACATTTGACAACAAGAGCATAAACATGAAATGCAGTTTTATGTACACATGTTCTTAGTGTTTCATAATTTCCCTGAAGCTGACACCAAACTAGCTTCTACAAACAGACAGTAAACTGGGAATGCTATCTGCGACAGAAAGGAGCATTGTTACCACATTACCTTGCTAACAAAAGCTTCCTGCGAGGTTCCAACAGAAACACTTGTACCAAAAGAGACAGGAAAAACCTGGAGTATTAATCCCAGAAAGAGACGAGTCGAGTTCCAGCCACAAAATCATCGAAAAACATCCGTTTTCCTGGCCGGCCTAGAGGAGGAGACGCATCAGCATCCATGTTTGAGCCCATTAGTTAACGTTAGTTACAAGCTGGCAGTGTCCTATAGCAGTGCTGCCTCATGTATTCTTCCCCCATTCCAACTTAAGAATATTTTAACTAGGCGCTAATTAAGCGCGGCAGAGGAGGCTGGCTGCGCTCTCATCCCTCCTTCGGAAAACAGAGCCTCACGCTGCTAGTTCCCTCCACCTCCTCCGGTCAGGCAGCCCCCGCTATACCGGCGGCGCCACCGCGCACCGGAGAACCGGGAGACCGTACCAACGGTCAAAGAGCTGCAGGGGCGCAGGGAAGTGGGAGAGCGGCTAGGGGAAAAAAATGCGAGCGGTTGTCAGCGATGCGTCTCGTTGTCACCGGAGGTTGCTCCACAAACACGGGAATAATGGAGGCAAGATGTGGGGGCGGGGAGAGGAGGAGATGAGGGGGAATTTTCTGCAGCGGCTCTCAGCCATGAGAAACTGCAGACCTTTCTGTGCAGTGCGCGTGTGTGGAGGTGTGTGCTCACACACCCAGACATCTGAGTCTGCAGAGGACCAAGTCTGTCTTTTACATGACTAAAATAACAACGAGCTTTAATTCCAATTTACATAGTTTGTAGTATTGAAAAAAGAAAGACAAAAGTAGCCTCCTAAACTACACTCAATGTCATTTGTATTTTAAAAGATATGGATTAAAAAGGACATCGGTAGTTGTAGTTGTTGGATTAATGTCTCTGTTTAGGTGAGCCTTAGCCTTCCTGCGCTATGCCGCTAATTTTTACAGGGCCAATCAGCAAAGAGGAGGAAGTTGTGAACGGTGACGTCGATTTTCTGCGCTATCTGCCTGAAGTCAGCAATGGCAGCGGAAAAGGTGAACGCTTCCAAATATTGAATCAATATTAACAGCCATCTTGTTCGAATTGGCATTTCTCTCTTAGCAGTAGAGAATGGCTGTTAACAACGATGGCAATTTCCGGTAAGCTACATAGTGTCCAACTGGCGCATTACATACCTCACAGACAAACATTAGCGATTGGGTAAAAATTTTAAACTTCAACAGAGTCCATGCCTCCAGGAGCATAAAGAAGCAATCATTTGTCCATAGCTGAGCGTCAGGACCATCTGTATGAAGCAAAGTTTAGTAAAGGGGAATGTTGACGGCCTTTTGGAAGTTTCAGAGTTAGGGTACGTACACACATTGCTAATCGCATATATTTCATTGTAAATAATATTTAAAAAATGTTCTTAACCCCAACAGAAAATACAGAATGGGCTAAAATCCGTATGGGCAAAATGAGTATAATTTATTATATATCGTACTTGATAAAATTCAGTCCTGACACTCCTTTGCATCTCCTTGGAAAGTCAAAGAGAGAAAAAATATATATACATATATAAAACCTGAAAAAACTTCAAAATAAAAGTTTAATTTACTGCCAAAAAGGAAACGCACCTCAGACACTAACATCAGTGTCAGTAGCAATATTGTGTACACCTATGGGGTGAACCTAGCCTTGCATCTGCTAGCTAATTTATTAGCACTTGTGCCATTCTCAGTAAAACGGTGTCCTTTGAAGTGAACCTTGTTGCCCATTTCAAAAACAGCCTCTGGATCAGAGTTGTTTACAATGCACACAGTCTGCATCTCCACTGGCTGAGAATTCAACCTCATTTTATCCTGTGTACACCAAAACACAAATCCTGCTCTCAGGTTAGAGCTAAATAGTGGCCTTCATCCCACTGCAGCCGTTAGTCTGAGATTTTTTTTCTTCTTTTTTTCTGTAGCCTAAATTGGGCACTTGTTTTCCCCTTACACAGCTGTGCAGGAGCCGTTGAAACCACAGGATGGTAAAATGCCAAAATACAACCAGTTTTATGGTATGACAAATGAATAGAAATGTGTAGGGCAGAAGCAAGTTTAAGCCTGTAAGACTACACAAGATTGTCTGAATAACTCGAGAAGTCTTTTTCATATATGAAAATGTCATTGCCTTATGAAAGCAATGTAAGGCCATATGTAAAGCATGCAGCATCAGAGACCAGTTTATTTGTTTGCCTTCTCAGACTCATTTGTTTCAGCCAAATAAAGTTGCAACATGTCTGAAATTTGGACTTAATCTGCACCAGAAATATTTTCTTCTCTGACGTTAAGCAATAAGACACAGTTAAATTTAATGTTCTTGGCATGCTGTTTCTGCCATAGAGCGTTCTGCAATCCCAAATTTCAGCTTAGGTTGCTAAATGTAGCAGGTCACATGAGAAATGAGGAGGAGTATCCTCTCCCTCCCCCCCCTTGATGGATTTTTCTGTTTCGGGATATTTTTGGCCTGCTCCAGACACCGGAAACTTGCCTGTCCAAGTTAAACATCTCCAGATGACTCTTTCTTTGGCTTTAATATAAACACCGGCTTCTCTTTTTCATTCTCCAACTAAATGCATATCTCCACTTTTATTGGTAGCTTCCTTGGTTTTATTTGACAAGGACCCAGTTGTTAAATGGAGAAAGATGGGGGGGAAATGAGGGAAAAGTTCTCTGTGGGGAAATGGGACAAGGCTTGTGAGGACAGGAGAAAAAGCCAAAGTGAGCTGATGGATTGTAGTTCCTGTTCCTTTGAAATGGATAAGAGTTGGAGTCTGAGTGAGAAGAGGCAAATTCAGCAACTACACTGCTCAAAAAAATAAAGGGAACACTCAAATAACACATCCTAGATCTGAATGAATGAAATATTCTCATTGAATACTTTGTTCTGTACAAAGTTGAATGTGCTGACAAAACAAAATCACACAAAAATCATCAATGGAAATCAAATTTATTAACCAATGATTTCACAGAAGTTTGATTTGCTTGTAGTTATATTGTGTTGTTTAAGTGTTCCCTTTATTTTTTTGAGCAGTATATAACAAGGAGGAAAGAAAGGCAGGAAGCATGGGTGGAAGGAACTGTAAAAAATGCTTCTGATTTTGTGAATCCAATCTTTTCAGTGTTTAAACATCTACCCTTATTATTCCAGACTGCCTTTTCTAGGACCTTCAGGCAGTATTAGGGTGAATGACTAACAGTTGAGACTGACTTTTGTTATGGAGCCGGTGGACTTCTATTTTTAGCTAGACTGTGGTTCTAATGAGGTGCTGATATATTTCAACAGAAGATTGTGTCCAGAGTGGAAAGATCTGAATGGTGAGCTGGTATTAACAATGGGAGCACATAACAGTCGTGGTGGGTCAATACGGCTTATGATCTTTCCTCGAAAAGTTAACTTCTAACGGTGAAGCATAATATAAACACAGCAGAACGGTTAATTGAGGCAGTATGAGGAATCCCTTCAACCCTGTCTGTGGGACGCTGCGGTAGGCAGCTGAGACTGACACACTTGTTTGCTCTCCGAGTTGCTCTGCCTTCAATTGTCTGCTTTCCCTCCATATTTATGGAGGCCAAATAAACAGTTTTAAGCTCCTCACACTCCGAGTGAGCACAGTCTAATACACACAGTCTCATGATGTTATTTATGACAAGTTAGATTTCTAGAGTCGAAGAGGCTTGTCAGTGCTATTAATGGTACAGCTCCCACAACCAGTGTGCTGCAGGTGAGATTAAAATAGAAGATACATAAAAGCACAAGACAATTCAATGGGATCTAATAATAATACAAAAAAAATACGAGCTTGAAAACCTTGCCTTCTTTACGTTGCATTTTGGGAGGTGGCATAGTGCAATGGAGCAGGGAGGGTCATGGAAAGGCAGCCAGGAATGTCTGGAGAAACGACTGACCGGGATAGATCTGTTTTGTTTGTTCATGTGTGCACATTCATGCATGTGTATGTGTCTCTGCACTCCACCCTTCCTTACCCATGAGTGTCCTATGGACGGAAATATGGTTCCAGTTAGCCCCTTTTTGAAAATCAGAAACATACTGCCTCTTCAAACAAACTGGAGATATTTCTGTATTCAGCTCTGCTTTGTTCTCATTTTACAACAAACCTCCATTCCCAGACTTCGACCACAACCCCCCACAACAGCTTTTACATAGAATCACAACACTGAGTGAAACTGACAGACGGAGATGATTATCCCTTTTAAAATACTACCCAGACACTTTCACTGAGGATACTGCTGTAAAATGCTGAAGTTTCCAGCATGGTATATGAAGTCACCTTGTACGGTGGATTTAGTTTGATCCATATTTTCAAGCCATTTGAAACCAGAAGACCCTAAACTACCAACCTATTAGATGCAATGTTTACTGACCTTCAATTTTTGGGACGTTTTGACCTGCTGATATGAAATATTAGCTAATTATAATTTTTCATTAAAAGCTATTACTTAGCAGAGTTTGTGTTCTTCTCTGGCCACACTGCTGTGAATTGAAATATTTATGATTTTATGAACTTTTAAAAGCGGTTTCCATATAAATTACCTGCAAAATGCACTCCTCCTTTTAGAAATTTTAATGAAGTTGGCAACTTTTCCTAATCCATCATCTCCTTTGATTGACAGAGGTTGAAAACCCATTTTACTCCCCCAAAGCATAAAGTCTCCTTTTCAGGTTTGAAACACCCAGAGCTGCCTATGTACAAAATAACAAATAAGTTATTACCTGACTTTAACTGGTGGTGAATGAGAAGTGCGTAAAAACTAATATGGTTACAGTTTTCTTCTTGTGGAAACAACTTCCAGGCAGAATAACATTGAGGTAAACACAGCTTGGTAAAGCCTACACTTCTGAGCTACTGACCAACCAGGCAACCTTAGCAATACAATTTCTATTATTGGTGAAAAGGCCTTTAGACTTAAAGCATTTAGAATAGCCATAACCAACAGTTTGCTCAAGAAGAAAGGTTTAGAAAATAGTTTGCATTTTGTATGAAAACCTCTGCTGAGTTAGTTCATATGCATTGGTAGGATACAGCTAAGTCATAAGGTTTAATCATGCCATTTAATTAAGCTCTTAAATAACGGCTCCTAATTAAGTGCTCACTGAATTGTGGCGTTTTTAGATTCAGATAACTATGTTGTCTGCGGAAAACATGACAAGACCTTTCTAGTTGTAGAAATAGAGCATCCTACTGCAATGGCAATGCTATACCACTTCCACAAAAACGTCTGTTAAAGGTCACACTTGTACCATGAGAATTTTCATGTCTACATATACTCTATTTTATTCTTTATCTGTTCCATAATCTTGTTTTGACTATGGTTTCTGTTGCTTTCACTAATGTAAGACAAATGCTGGGTCACATAGATGTGCACAAACACTCATGCAGTACCTGGATTTATTTTTAAAATAGAGAAGAAAAAAAATAAAACAAGTCCACAGCATACGTCTCCTGTGATGATATCCAAGCCCATAAAAGCCTTTTATGAGCACAGCATTATGACACAGCGCCACAGTGCGTCCATCTAAGTGAATATCATCACAAAATCTGCACAAACAGACTCTGCAGCTCGTTGTAATTTCAAGTATCTGTAGATGAGCACCACCAATGTCTCTTTCAATTTAATTATATTTTCATGAGAGCACGTCATGTTTTGATGTTACTTTGTCTCCTGATCTTGTCCCTTCTCTTACACATTTTTTTAAATGCCTACATAGGCATTCCTATCATAATATATTCTCCATCCTCTGTGTTTTTGATTAAATAGATCTGAGCAGACCTGGGAACCCGAGAGAGGGTACTGAAGTGATGCTGCGGTAGCAGGGGTGAACACACTCCAGACAGACTAATGAGGTGAGCACAGAGTTTTGTGACGAGCATGTACCAGTGATGTCATGTACTCTGGACTTTTATCTAAATGAAACACAGTCTTCAGTGATTATTGGGACTGATCTGCAAGGATGTAGACCGGCTGTTTGAGCCGTTCACAGGGGAAGGATATCTTACCCCTACACCTCCTCTCTTCATTTATAATTCATACAGGGAGAAATCACTGTAGACCCCAGTGACCCGGTGTTCACTGATACCACCGGCAATGCATGCATAGAGACACGGTGATGTAGACTATCTTTGATTGTCACACATAAATCAGTAAAATGTCTATGCTTTTCTCTTAGGATAGACAAAAACCTGAAGTTTAGGACAATCTTTCTTTTTGACCTCTGCTTCACTGAAATATTTTCTGTATTAGCTTGTTTTCATATATCAACAGACTTACTCCCACACTTGCACCCTCAAAGTTGGACACAAAGCCTTTGGTGTAAACTCAAGGGCACTTACTGAAGTTGAGCAGTCAAGCTATGATAGCCTCTATTTTCTACCCTTTGACTGCATAGAATACCAAACACTCTACTCATTTATCTTGTTGAATAATAAATAAAACTGCCTGCATACTCCTATCTAAATTGTCTGTCACAGTTTTAATGCATTCCACTACCCAATTAAACATGTACCCTGGGGTCTAAATAGCAGAAAAGCACAGGCGAAAAATATCCTGGCACTCTTTGTTCTTGGCTGATTTTGTCATCGTGTGTGATTAAATGTATATATGCATGTATGTGGGTGGTAATAATTAGATATTCACAGAGGAATATGCTAGTGCTCCGGAACTGACCCAATTTGATTGAACCTTACCGGTGACATGCAAGAAACCCCTCAAACATCTCACAGCTAAAAGGGACGACTGTGTCAAGCTTTCCTTAGACTGATGTTAGTGACTGCTAGATGGTGAAAAACCATGGTAGACACTATCTAAATTGTCTGTCACAGTTTTAATGCATTCAACTACTACATAGAAATAACAATGGAGTTATTTCCTCCAAAGAAGGTAATGTTGGCCATTAAGGTGTAGGATGTGCCAAGTTCTTCATAGAAGAAAAAATATAGGTTAATTTCTGTTGTTCCATAGACATTACATATTTTCTGTTGCCAAAAATAAAACATAAAACATATACTGTAAGTATGTGAACAATTTTTCATAAAACAACAAAAATATTGAACATGGTATCTTAACTTACACATATGACTAGAATAACTAAAAGCCAAAACTGCTCAATGCACTGACTTTGTGCAGTATTTTTAAACTTTAACTCTTATAACATTTTTAGGCTTTCAAAGAACCTTACTTTCACTGGGCCACATAGAAATCACTGAATTTACAAACAACAGCAGCTATCAGTCCATCCACACTGGGACATTCAAATATGTACCGAGTGCCAGCCTCTCCCCCAAAGGCAAACAAAAGTTGTCATGACAATGTTTCAGAAGGCCCAGCCAACTCTGCATGCACACTGTGCCAGAAATGTAGGACACTTGCAGGAGGAGGCACTGTAACACAAAAAGTAGAAGTAAGATACCCAGAAAAGTATTCCCTCACAATATAATACAAAGAAGCTCATGACAGTATCACAATCCCAGGATAGCAAAGAGAATCTTGGTCTAGATTAGACTGTCGATAAACACTTGAAATTACATTAAAAACAATAAACCCCCTTTCTGCTCATTCCACCTACTCCACACAAATGCATGTTTCAGCAATAAAACAAAGAGGCAAGAAATTCACAGGGGGAGTGTCTGAGGAGGGTAAAAGAGAACAAAAGAGAAAAAAAAAACTGAAGACAAAGTTGGCAGACATATAGAGGGAACATCATAAATAACAGTAATATTAAAAAGCAGCTGGTGATGGGAGATCTGATGTGACAAAGTGAGCAGAGTGCAGACTGACACATTCCTTCTTCTTCCTCCAGCATCTATTTTGAAATATTGACAAACAGTGGAGCCAAAAGGAACTGTTATCCCCATCCACAGCGCTCTGCAGTCAAGATTTATCAATCCATAGTGTTGGCTCGTTGCAGCTGAGCTCCATTTCTGCACTGCTGATTCCTCTGAGGTGGGGTAATGAAAAATGACCCGGCTCATCTGCAGGGAGAGCCCTTTGGCAGCTGTGTGTGTTCTCTGTGCGAGTGTGAGTACAATTTCTCCAGTCTAAGGGGGATCCCGTCACCAGTAAGGGTATTAAATATCTTCCATTTGGCCTCAAGTAGAGCCAGAGTCTGAAGGTATAGGTAGAAAGTGTCAGCTCAATAAATAAAAACACACAATCCATCAATCACAGTCACAGATGTGAAGGGGGTTGACTTATTTCTCTTCTTATGCAAGTAGTGGCATTTCAGATTGTCATTTTTCAAACTGTGTTTATTTAAAGCTTAAAGTTATGAATAAATGTTTAACTCACATAGGTTTTGACAAGTGTGTACATGTACATGTGTTTTTCTGAATTATAGATGTAGTATCAAAATTTGCTGCCCAATCTTTTAAAGCCGACCAAACTTCTACTTGGCAAACACACATAGACCCAACATTGGAGGATGTTGGGTCTCCCAATGTTGGAGGATGTTGGGTATCCTCCAACATCCTCCAATGATGGAGGATGATCCTTTATTTCAATGGCAATAAAGGATATGGCAGGGCCTCAGAGGGATTTCCTCTGATATTTACCAGATTCCTGTGGTAATCCTCTGGGATTACCATTCTGCACCGAGTCCCTAACCTCTGAACTTAAAACATTGTAAGCTCTTACATCCCCACAAATAATGCCATAGTTAAATCTATCAGATCATTCAACAGGAGATGACCACCCTCAAGAAAACTCATATTATATTCACTTTGACTAAGATTGAGACACGCTTAGAAGGTTTAAACGGGTGCCTGTCAGGTATACCATCTAGGCTGCTCAGTGTTAATCTGGTTTACAGTGAATCAAATAAATCATCTTAAAATGTGGCCAGAATCAAACACGGTTTCTGGCTGCAGTCTGCAAGAGGTTCAGTGCTCACTGCACAGGTCAGCCAAATTTGACACCAGTCATTGGTCATCCCTGTTTAAACAGCAGATTCAAAACAAACACGGAACACAAAAAGTCTGATTCACTAATAAACGAGCAAGGTTATACATGTTAATTTTAGTGGTTGAAAGTATGGGACTAGTTCAAGTTAAGCAGAAACAAATGGGAAATTTGGATGCTCCGTAAAGTCTGGTTGTATACCACTCCAGCAAAAGCACATTGCAGTATATACAGTATAGACTGCACTCATTGTGTAAATGTAATTTCTTGGTTTTCTACTTTGAATAAATTTGTATGATACTCAAAAACGTCTCACACATAGTCATAATAGGGTATTCTTATGTAAAATTTTGAAGATATTTGTAGAAAGAACGTAAACTTAGAGAATGAGAAGCCTGATTATGGTTGCACAACGTGGATTTAAGTGCATGAGCATGCAATTAATCAAACAAGTTACCATCTCATCAAGCAATCTGACAAACTGTCACATTGCCAGAGAAATTAAGAGTCTGGGATGACTAAGAAGCTTACAGTACAAAGCCACTATGTTGACTCAGTGAGCTATTTATACTGAAGGGCTGCTGCTGCTTTAATATTCAAAATGCTGAGATGCTGTAAATCGGCAGGCTATTCATAAAACAAGTTTATGTCAACAAAATATGTATGAAAGATTAATGTTAGATCACAATTTATGATTTATTGAGTGGCCTGTAAAAAGTAAAGTGCACAATTTAGCTTTTGAGGAATCTCCACAGAAGACATTTTCTTTATCCTGTTTTCAGATGCCAGTAAACCTTGGCTTCAATTTCACATACAATCTCTCACAATTACATTCACACACTAAACGTGATAAATCTGGGAATGGACCAGTGGAAATATTTTCCAGACAAACTATGCAAATAGAGCTGTATCCCCGGGAGAGGGGATGGGGGACACTGTAAACGGCTTTAACCATCAGCTGGGCTTCAGGCATGTGTGTGTGTCTGTGTGTGAAAGAATATCAAACACAAACATGCCTCAAGGTAGCTGCCAACAAATTAGAAAATTGCAGATAAAATAAACAAAGCAGAGGGAAAATCTGGGGAAAATGGCCTCCCTTTTGAAAAGTTCCCACTGCTGGCTCTGGGAAAAAAATTTTTCTCACATTCAGATCATAACTCTGGCTGAGTGAGTAAAGACTGCTGGGAGACGGCAGTAACGATAAAAAAATGCCTCAGTAGGAAGTCACAAGTTCAATGTCATTCTTCGTCCAACAGTTACTTGGATGGGAAGCATGGAAAAAAAACAGAGGGAAGCTGGGAATTAACACAGATTCCCCCATTCTGGGTATTTACTTACCTCTCACTTGGGCATTTATTGGCCGTTGCTTCAGTGGAATATGAGAACAAAGGAATGATAAAATGAACATGAGAGGCAGATGGACTACATAAAACTAACAGAGTAAAGGTTGCTGACAACCACCCAACATTAAAGAAATCCACTTGCTTAGAGAAAAAAACACCGTGTTTGAGAGCCCAGAGCTCACCAGACCACAAAACAAAGGACTTAATTGAACAGCAACAAGTGAGCTGAGAGCATGACAGAAGAAAAAGTGAGTAACTCAGATGCTTAGTGTCTGTTTGTCTCTGGTTTGTATCGTAGTGGTACACATCAATGGGATAAGGAATATGATTTATGACAGAGCTGTTCTCACAGGAAACCAGACCAGATGAGTTCAGTGGGACTTAACTGACCTGCTTTTCAATGTGCACGTCATGCAGGCCAGCCTACAAGCAAGTGGCAGGGATTAATGAATATGCATGATCAGTGTGATGTGATTTGAGACTTTAAATATGTATAAAACTTTTCACTGGGGTACCGTTGCTAGGAAACAGATAGGCTCAAAGTTTGTTGTTTGGCCTCTAGGAGAACCAGCTTCCTGCCAGCTCCTCTTAATAGTAATTGTTGTGATAGGAAATAAATTAGTGTAAGTAAGATGTTTACCTTGTTGAGTTTAAAAAAAGGGATGATGAACCCTCTAGAGTTTGTTCACGTCACTTCAATTTATTAAGAACAAAATCATACAGATGTCATATAAGCTGGGAAATAACATGTTGCGGTACGACACCTTACAAAGTTATTCACACTTTTTCCATCTATTTAAACTTCATGTTTTGTATTTTAGACCAACACAAAAGTATATAACTGTCAAATGGGAAAAAAAAATCCCACATGGGTTTTTATGTTTTGCTTAGAGTCAATTCCAGCTGCAAGTCTTTCACCAGTTTGAATTGATTTGCAATTCTACTTTGCAAAATAGCTCAAGCTCTGTCAGACTGGAGGAGCATTTGTTACCATTAATTGTCTAGTCTTAGCACAAGTTATGTTTAGGTCTGACATTTGACTGGACCACTCTATTGATCTAAACCATCTGTCTGCATGTTGCTAAAAATGCAGCTTGTACAATTATCTATTTATCTTCATGACCATGTTCAACTTCTTTGTCCCTGATGAACACAATTATCCTAAAGGCATAATGCTGCCACCACCATGCATGTAGGTCAAAAAAGTTTAGTTGTGGTTTTATCTGACTAGATAACTCTCTTCAGCATGTTTTGCTGTGTCCCCATTATTCCTTATGGCACACTGCAAACAGGACTTCTTATGGCTTTAGTTAAACAATAGCAACTTTTTCATGGGGTCAGGCTTGTGGAGTGGAAGATAAATAGTTTTCCTATCCACAATTTAGGTCTTGGCAGGTTTTCTGCTGTTACATACGCTTCAGATTTCAGAATTAAACTGTACTTCATGTAATGGTCAAAGCTTGTGCATGCGGGTTCTGTTTGTTCACTAACGTGTTTTTAAGAAACGTCTGATGTCTTCATAGAAAGGGTTATTATACAAAGAAGAACTTTAGCTCATTATCGCCCTTTACAATGATACTGATACATTGTATCAGCATAAAGGGTACAAATTGTATAACCATAAAAAATAAAGCTTTGTATCCTTCTTCTTCCATTTTAAAATTGTGCCCTACGTTGTGTTGCTCTGTCTCAAAAATTGAATAGAATACACAGAGGTTTGTGCATGCAGCCTGACAAAATGTATTAACGGATATGAATACTTTTGCCTAACAGATATGAATACTTTTGCCAGACACTGTAAATATGATCCTTGCAAGTCAAAGGAAGCCCAACCACCTGTGCTTGTTATAGTTCTTGCACTTGCTGCTTGCAGGATATCCTTCCTTTGGGACTGTGGGTGGTGGGGGTGCGTTGCAAGGAGAAGGGGAGGGGCCGGGACAAAGGACAGATACAATGCACACAGCTGAGATCAGTGTGAGTCCAAACAACACGAGAAATGACAAATAAGTACCTAGAGACATTGTCTAACACAGCAGAGCAGAGCAGCATCCTGACATGCCTGCTGGTTCTAACCCTCTTTACAGGGTCACAACACAAGAGGAAAATGTGTGACTGGAGGCTGTTGAGTCAATATTACTCAGCCTGATGTACGAAAGTGTAAACACACGGCTGAGCTCTCAAAAGGGAAATAAGTACATGTTTGTGCGAACAAATAACATTTTACAAATGGTACAAATCTGCTGGTTGGTGTAGCACTGCAGCTTCATCACACGGGATGCTGCTTCACACAAAGATGCAAAGCACTGCAGGTGTAAAGCACACCCTTAGGTGTTGTAAAATGTCTTGACCAGAGACATGGATTGGGCTACTTTGATGCTGGAGATAGATTCTTGTGGCAGTCTGGACTAAGAAAGTGAAAGAATTTAGGAAGGAAAAACAACAAGTTTGTTGTTGGGAGGAATTACATACGGCAAATATGGAAAAACTTTGTTCACTTCAAAGGAGCAAGAGAAGAAGACAAAATATGTTGAAAAAGTTAAACTCCTCTCAGTTTATGTCAGTCTTTCTCCCCTGTGTGTCTTGATTTTGTAAGGCTGTGTTTCTCATTAACTGTTATATAGAAGGCAGGAGAATCTCCATCCTGTTTCCTGACACACTGACCCCCTCCTTCTCCACCTATACAACTCTCTTCACTATTAATCGCTCCACTTTGGAATATATCTCTCTATATTAAAGGCAGGTAACTTGTCAAAACGCTTCAGTGGAATTACTCCAAAAAGAGCAGCTGAAAACTAATTTACTCATTGGCTGTGTCTCTAAAGTAGGAGGGGGTGTTAACTAAGGATGATGTTTAAAATAAATGCAGCTTCCTCTGATTGTGTTCTCCTCCCTCAGGATGCTTAGTCTAAGGAGCTACATTGGACCACATTTAAACTCAAAAGTCAAATGCATTCTCAAAGAAGAATGCATAGGAAAAAAAGCAGGAAAGCCCACAAGGTGGGTGTGTGCGTATGTGTGTGTTTATCTTAGAGTGCATGTACAGTTGAAATCAGATATGTACAAACACTGTGCACAGAATAATTTTTTTTCCCTCACTGTTTGACATTAAATTAGGTTCAACTTCAGTTTTTTGTTGCCATGTCCTGTACTAACGTGGACTGAAAGGTCACTCAGCAAGGTAGACAAAGACCTTCAAAGAAATGTCCTGTGGTCTGACAGAACTAAAATTAAAATATTTGGATGAAATGACAATTGCAAGATTTGGAAGTGTAAGGGATGAGTTCCCGAGCCTGAGCACAACTGTGAAGTATAGGGGTGACAGAATCCTGTTGTGTGGATGTTTTGCTACAGGACGGACTGGCACAATTAACAAAGTAGATGGTATCATGTCAAATAGACATTATTTGTAAATATCCAAGCACCAGATTTTAGACGTAAGCCTGAAGGTTAAGATTTTGGCACCAGTGGGTTTTTGATGACCAAAAGTAACTTGCCAGAAAGTGGCTGAAGGACAACAAAATCAGTGTTTTTGAGTGGCCATGACCAAGCCCTGATCCCAGTTCCAAAGAAAACATGTAAAGAAATGTAGGCCTGCATACCTGAGCTGATGTCCAAAATGTTTGACCCAAGTCATACAAGAAATTCCTTCAAAGACCAAGCAAATGAATTGAATAACAGAAAAATCATCTATTATTCTTGCATTTACTGAAAATAAATAATTTAAGTAATTCTAACTGACCTAGAGTTTAACAAGTTTGGTATGATTTGATGTCAGACAGTGTGAAAAAAATTATTTTTATTGAGCTGTCTGGTTAAACTTTATGTTCTAGTGACCTGACTGACCAAAGCGGTGCAACCTTGTCCTCACACAGACCCAGAGAGTGCCTCTCTCTCAGTCTGCTGGGTTTGTTCTAGTGGTGCCATCTGCATAGAGGGCAGCTGGGATGCCCAGGGAATACTAATTGCTCCATGAAAGCAGCAAGTACTGATTTGAACATGCTGAAGTGAATGCTGATCAACCATTTTGCTGAATCATAGCTTGAAAAAACTAAGAACTAAGAGACATTGTCACTCCAAAAAATGAAATTAGAATAATGAAAAAGCTATGAAGAAACTTAGGAAAACAGGCAAAAGAAGAATTCAAAGTTTTCAGGGAGGAAAATAACTTTGGGAAAGAAAACCATGCAACTGTTAAGTATCTACCTTTTTAACGACCATAGTTACACATTCAAGCTTAACAGCTTGGTTACAAGCTCCTTTATGAAATCCTGGCAACACAACTTCCTGCTAGCCAAACAAAAGAACTCTACAGACAGTATTTGCAAAGCAAAAGCTGATTCTATGGTTACAGATGAACACAAGTAAAACCAATTATTACCCTGGTCTGACCTTCAGTCAAAGCAAGTTTGAGTTCTTCAAGTTCCTATTTCTTGAAGAATAAACTTAGCCTTCAGTTTTCTGATTCCTCTGTTGCTGTTTTCTTCTGTCTCAAGTATTGACACTCAAGAATGAGAAATTAATCTATTAATAACAGTTTGTTTTCGAGGTGCAAATGCGATCATTATGTTACCACTTTCCAAAAGAAAACCGATTAAAAATGTATTGGCAGTGGATGGGTACTGAAAGATACCAGCTTGAAACCATGAAGAAGCCCATGTTTTTTGTGTATTGGAGGTATTTACCTGGTAAAGAGGTCTTGAAACACATCTGCGTGCATGAAATAGATGCAGGGGCCCCGGAAGATTCCTGGCATGCACACAAACTCGCTGGACAGCTGTGGAGGTGAGAGTCCACAGCAGACCTCGACGCGTACAGACCATGTCGTCTAGACCTAATAAAACAGCCTCCATTATCAAACTAACTCTGCGACATTTATGACACGATGAGTTTATGGCAGAGAGGAATCCAGATGTCAGAGCTTTATTTTCTCAGGTGAACAACTCAAAGTAAAATACACTGAGGACCAGGCAATAAAATAAGTGTAACAGCAGTTTTCAGTGTCCTCCTGGTGCCATTTAACTCCAGTAGATAATCTTTCCGTCCACCCTGGAAACAAAGTTAGTACTGGTCATCTCTGTCCTTCTTGGTCTTCCGTCTCCCTGGGAATTATTTGATGTGTCCTGAAGGTCAAACCCAGTTATTCCCACTGTCCCAGTCTCTCACCGTTAGTGGTCATTGCTGTCTCTCTCCTCTTTCTCTTCTTCCTCCCTTAAACTGAAGCAAAGCAGCTTTTGCCCGTTGGCCTCAGCACCACAAACACAAACATTCCCACAAAGGAACTGCAGTTCCTCGCTCAGTTTTTCTCTGACGGGCACTTGGTTTTAAAGTGATATGCACTCCGTCAAACTGCAGAGAGCAAGCAGTCCTCTCACTTTGTCTCTCACGGTGTTTGTTTTCCAGAACTGAGGGATGTTCTTACAAGCTGAACACCTCTCTCACACACCTGCTCCAACTGAACAATAACTGTTTGTTCATCATTCTCGGACTACAGTGGCGACACACATTCGCATGTAGGCTCAGAAATTTTTGAAAAAGTATCCACATTATTTAATCTTTTTGATAATGTTTTGTGTTACTACTACAAGTATTAGAGTATTCTATTAGGATTTTATGCTTGCTTGATTCGTTCACTGGGCAACAAGCAACTCAAGAGGAGTGTCATTGTCCACTCAATGTAACACCCTATGCTGTAAAGTCCCACCCTTTATGGACAACAGAGGTCAAAGTCCTCATCACCCCAGACCTTATGAATGACTTTAATTAAATTTATTGTCACCTTTCAAACACAAACACATTATTTTTAGGTTACAGAGGGCGTCCTCTTCCCACATAATTACGTCATACGTCTAAATAGTAATTGTGCATATAATCACATTTAATGTCAATCTTGCTGATGCCTGGAGAAATTCAATCATATTATCAAACAAATTTTGATTTTATCGTTTTGGCGATGAAGAAAACCAAGACCAAAATTAAATATCAAACAGTTTCTTCACCAAGGGCATATTTTCAAGGATTTTCAGAGTTGCTATGACTGGTAAACTGTGAGGTTGTAAGTGCCTTAAGCTGCTTCCCCTAAATTTTGTTTTACTCTGATGGCAATGCAGATAACACAGCGTGGAGAACTGAAGGAGCCACCGATATGGACCACCTTTTCAAAAGGGTGTAGAGACATTGGTCATCCAAGATCCACATTGACAGTTGTGTGAAATTTTTCAAAGTTTGGGCAGGTAAATGTGCCCACATTGTTGGATTAAAGTTATACGCTAGCACTTTGGCAGCAGAATGATCAGGTGAGCTGAAAGTGTCACATTCTTGCCCATCTTATAAGCCTTGTGAAGTTCTGTGGAGTGTTTGTGTTAGCTATGCAATAAAAATATGCAGATGAGGGCTCAAACAATCCTGGTGTTTTCTGTAGCTTAGTGGATTTTCTAGCCTCAGTAGGTGGAGTATTTGAGGAGCACCTGGAAACTGCTGCTGTTTTTAATGGCATGTCAAAACTGTGCAGAATGAGCTGCTGGAGTGCATGATGGTGGTCAGCAGGGGACATATATCGAATGAGTTCAGTACTGCCAAATGTGTCACCATCCAAGCTGATGAGACAGACCACTGTTGTTTCAACACAGATACAGCTGGTCCATGAGTTAAGATATTTTGATTTGCAGCCTGGAGTCCAAGACCATTTTTCTTTCTTGCATGTGCAATGTGTGATTTAATAGATACCATGCTTTTGGAACGTCTGAATAATCGTTTTTCAATGATGACAAAGAGAAGCTCATTGCTCAGGCATATGATGGCGCTAGAGTAACAAGAGCGGCTCAGGCTGTAGTACTTCAACAGATCTATGAGGATTTTAAATGTTTAAAGGTATAACTATTTTAACATAACCCTTCACACAGGCTGAATTGGAAAAAAATCCCAAACGTCATACCGTCGCAAACACAAAAACATGTTGCTTCTGACAGCACTAGGAGTTTCGTCAGGATGTTTGCAACATAAAAAGGACTTGTTTTTTTCCCTCTTAGTCAGTATTCCCAGGACTGAATATCCTCATCTGACCTATTTAATAGGAAAGTATATTATTTCAGCCACGAGAAAAAGGCTTATATAATTACTGTGTTTATTGGGACAGAAATTGGCAGTCTTATAATTGCTTACACACACCAATTTGCAACAATGGCCACATGGAGGCAATACAAACCCCAATATACGACCTGCGCTCAGAACATCGGTGGTCCTGTGTAATGTGTGAAATTTGTTCCCAGTCTGTTGTAAACTCTGGCTTGATGGTGCAGCTAAAAAAATTTGTCCTGAATTATAAACTGTCGCTGTTTTATGAGTGGTGAAATGGCTGAAATACTGAGACCTGAGTTCAAACTCAGGATTTGTGTCCTGAAAGTCAGTAGGATCTTTTATTTCAGCTGTAACATTTAAAATAAAAAAAGACAAAGAATTTATTTAATCTCTTCTTTTATAATATTATAGGAAAGGTTTTATAAATAGAAATTTCACTTTAAATGTGCCATAAAATAATTTTTTGCTCTTTCATAAAACCCAGTCTAACTCTACATAGCTTCAGTAAACTTTTATGGGCCTCTGTCATTCATAATATTGTGTTTGACTAAAGACCTGGTGTCTGAATATCTTTGTATAGTTTGTATGTTGTCTGTTGCTTAAAAGCCAGATAGAGGTTTTGATAATCTCATTATTCCAGGTTAGATACAACTTTAGATTTATTTTTTTTGGTTCCTTCATATTTTCAGTATATTTTAAAGAATTATAAAGTTAATGTTCTTATTTAACCACCTAGGGCCTTGTTTTCTGTTGTCCCATCACTGGTGTCTTGAGAAACCTATGAGGAATGTGACCTAACCCTATAGTGTGAATTTTCCAAAATGAAGTGGGCCTTGACTGGAGATGCTTTAGGCTGCAATAATTAATAATAGGCTGTAAATATTTGCCCTGATGGGGAGGGAGACAAGGGCTTAGGCATGACAGTGAACTGTTCCCATGATTCCATGTGTTTACAGTGTCCTGCTGAATCCTGGGAAAGGTCAAAACAGGGCTGGTACTTAAAGCGACAGTGTGTCAGCTGACTGACTATGTCCATAGAAACAAAATGAAGAGCAGAAAACAATTATTTGGGACTTTAGAATGGCCCAGTGTTGTGGCTGACAGCATAGGCGTAAATCCTGGGGGCTGGGGGGGTCCGGACCCCCTCCATCTTGGAAAAGTCTAGAATTGTCCCCCCACAAAAAATCATTGAAGAGACATTTGTATTTAAATAATATCAATACAAAAAGCCAAAAGAAACAAAGAACGAAATAAATCTGCCATTTATCTCTGAAAAAAATAAGAATAAACTTTTAGGTCCCCCCTACCATTATTAGGACAATGGTTCAGTCCAAATGTAGGAGGAGCAGCTGAAGTGAGGAGCTAACTGTTAGCTGTGGCTCTGCATCACAAACATAAAACCCTCCAGTAAGTAAATACTTAAAGCAAAAGGCATGTAACACCTTTTATTTACTTTCACTGCTCAATAAGAAGAAACACATTAACAATAAAGATCAGACTGCAGTTCGTTATTTTCTTACTTTGGCTGAATCTGATAAGCTGCCTCATTAGCAAAACTGCTACACTGCTTTCATAGACTTAAGCTTTTTTTTGTCAAAAGTAGCAAACATCTCATTCATATTTAGCTCTTTAACTTTTAGTTAATTAGAAGAGTTTGAAACAGGAGGGAGGAGCTGAGCAAGTGGACCCAGCTCAGTGTGTGGGAGCCGAGAACAGAAGAGAGAACAGATAAAAAATAAAAAAAAAGCTATGCCTTTATTTCTCACTGTCTTCAATGAAGAGCCTTTAAAACCACAAAATAAAATCTGATTTTTTTTTTTACATAAACCCTGGTGCTTTAAGTGTTATGTTTAAGTTATAATAACCCCCAGATGTTCATTTATATCTACTTGTTGGTTCTCAGTCACCCAGGACATGGCAAAACTAAAAAGGCTTGAAAATAAAGCAACTTAAGTTATAATTTAAATATCCCATAACTTGTATTGGGAGCCATTACAATAAATCAATGTTTATGAGTAATTTTATTAAGAGCAGATAGTCATTTAGGACCTTAAATTTTTGTAGCAGAGATTAGATCAGTGAGACTGAACAAAACTCGTACAGAAGCAACATTTGAATTTTAGTTTTACTTCTCAATAGTTTGTTTACCGAGAAAAACACGTTTGATGTGCATTACTAGTCATTTTTGGTCCTGCAGCTTGAATGTGGTTTAAAAACTATTTAAACCACATTTTACATTACATTTTGCCGACCTCCCCAAAAATGGTCTTACGAAATGTTTCTGTTTATGTTTTAGAATGGTATTTAAAACATGCAACATATTGTACAGGGTTACACAGCAGTGACATCTAGCCTTTCATGATGAATTGTGGTCATTGACACAAACAGGACACAGGAGAACCAGGAGCCAACTTTCACTGTGTAATCTCCCCGTGCCTCCTACGTTGCTGCTCTCGCTCTCTCCCTCTCTTTGCTTCTTTAATCTGCCCCTCTCGTCTCTCACTATCTCTCAATCTTCCTCCTGCTCTGATCTCCACTCATGCATGTTATACTGGAGTGCAGGAGAGTCAGAGACGGGGGCGAACGCTGGAGAGCGGCAGAGGGAAATGGGTCACCTACACAGAAAATTATCAGCAGAGATGCACACATCCACTAGAACAGTTGTCTTTCTTTTATCTGCGACAGCACGGCTCTGGCTTGAGCAGGTTTAATTTGTTATAAGTTTGTTCTCAGCCCACGCTGTGTTAGCTGTCAAGTAAAGAAAGATTGCAAGTGACACGGAGCCAGGGCTGAAATTCAATTCCAATCAGTCTTGTTTAATGTGATCGTATTAGAGGTGCAAGCAGGGAAATCGATGACATAATGCAGCTGAAGAGAAACATGACAGAGGGGGGAATTATGTGTGTTTATTTTTTAGGAAATATTTTCTACAGGCTTCATGTTGTAGCAATTTGAGTAAGAAAAATCACCCATGATGACATAAAACCTTTAAAGAAATGGGAGTTGTTTGCCTCCTAAGTGTTAGACATGACCTAGTTTATGTGTTTCAGTCTTTAATATAATACAAGCACGCCCAGAAGGGGGTTCACTCAGGAAAATGCTTGCACGGACGTACGCAAACTCTCCCTCACGAGCTAATCATTCTCCCCACTTTGCCTGGCAGATAAATATTAATGAGGATTACCGTGTTACTGCAGTACACCCACTGGAAAACAACAGACTGCAACCGTTTCCCCGCTCTGTTTCTCTTTGTCACCCAATCAGCTCCCTCCACACACACACACATGCACACACTCCTGCTGCCTCCACTATCTTCAGCTGAGTCTGAGCAATCTTTATAAAATATATATATATTTTTTTTCATACACCCCTCTCCACCTATTCTTTCTTATCCCTCGTACACTGTCATTGCAGGATTGACACACACTCAAACTATGAATAAACTCCTTCATGTGGGTGAGTCACAGACAGTGCCTTCGTTCTCACAGAAACATGTTATCTCTGTGGAACAAAGGGCACAGATTGTGCCGGGGATATTTAAGGACATTTTGGGTTCTCCACATCCTGTTTTGGGGCAGACGGAATTCAAATTCTTTCCCATCAACCCATCAAATTCTCCTCTTTCGAATTTTTTGGCTTCTTGCTCTTTAGTGGATCCCATGCTGTCGTGTGAGAAAATAGAAGCAGAGATAATGATGAGATTGTTCTGAGCTCTGCATGAAGGTGACAGTGAACACACAAAAGCATCCATCCATCCATCCATCCAGTGGACACAAGAGTCCTACCTCACCAATGGCTACCCTGCTGGCAGTCTGTCTCCATAGAGAAAACACATTATCAGTAGTTCACCACCTTCAGCCTGTGCCCACAGTCACTAGGAGATCATCTCCACATTTATTAGAGCGGCATTTAGGTTTTCTTTGAACTTGCACGCAGCTGTGTCATGTCCCTATAGGTCTGTGAGTGGGTTTTGGATGGGGGAAAATTAACATTACCTCAGAGTGATGAAAGACAAGAGGGTGAGAGTCCCTGCTCTCAGTGAGGGCTCTCTTATTGAGCCCTCACTGACTCAATAACATTCCTCCTTCTGAGCCTTGGGGAGAAAAGGGGGTCCCTTTTCATGCCAAACAGGGTGTGGTACAAGACCTTCAGGAGGTGTTTCTCTTTCTCTCCTCCACAATCTCTCCGCCTTCTCTTTTTGTTTTTAATTGGACCGACTGACCACAGCCCTCATCTACAGTCCTGCGGGCATTTCGAAATCCCAGGGAATCAATACTGTAGCAAGGCAAAGCAGCACTGCAGGGCCAACAGCTCCAAACTGATCCACACTAACGGGGGTGGAGGAGTGATAAATAAATTAAACCTAAACTTATGCAGCTCGTTGTTGTAGAGCGTTAGCTGACACGTTAACTTTGCAGGAGCTTCAATGCATTCTGACTAATGTCGAGACAATAACATCAGTGGCTTGACCCGCAGATTGCCGGCGTCCAGGGCTGACCTTCTCTGCGATTGGTGCAGAAAACACATTTTAAGGTAACAAAGATTGATTGGTATCCCTGCCTCATGCCTCAACTGTCTGTTGCTTCTAGGTTTCAGGCTAAATCACATTTGTCTGCTTGCATTCCAGCTTAAAGGGAGCCTCGTAAACATGTGCATGCGAAGGAACTCCCACCTTTCTACCCTCAGTGCCGCTACTTCGGTGCCCTGACAACAACATGTTTCCATGGAGAGCAGTTGATCCTAAAATTTAAACCAACACAAAAACACACGCATAAAAACACGCACATAAAAACACACATGCCTGACTTAATCGCAGCCCCGCTTCCCTTTGTTTGTTTTGTTTTCAGCTTAATTTCCCCCCAAAAAGAGAGCTGAGACGTTTAACATGATACCAGGATAACAAAGGCGGGAGATAATCCTAATTCTAACTGCTCAAAGGCAATCTAAACACAAAACATCCCCCTTAAAAAGAGCTGTTTTAAACTGTCAACACTGACTGCACAATTTGACACTATATTAAACACTTAGGGCTTTTCATGTACTATATCTAAACACTTTTAGCTCTTCTGTTGCCACTCTTACTTAAAGGTTCTGAAAAGTCCTTGTCAGTCTGTAGTCGACAAATGTCCTACGTGAGTTTATGTAACATGGGTTAGTCACAGAGCCGAGACCATTTTGGCAAATGTTTATTATAATGGCGAATTATTATGCAACACTATATTTGTTGATGTAAAGTCACTTTTGTTAGTTTTGAATGTCTGTATTATGCAAAATTCAAGGAGTAGTTAAGCTTTTTTAAAGCGAGAGTTTGTGAAAATATTACAAATTTATAGGAATGTAAGTAAATTCTCAGAGCAGTGAATTTAACACTAACAGCTAGCAGCCAGTTTGTTTACTTTTGTGTGAGTGCATTCCTTAACGTCAGGATCAGGAAGAAGTGATAAGGTGTCATAGAAGGAAATTACCCCTGAAATGAAGAGTAAAGAAAGGTCAGAGATCATATGTCAGAGCTGTTTAAATTTATAATTTCATCAACCACTGCAAATATTTACTAATGAAATGTATTATGCTAGTAATCACACACACAGCTTGGAATTTGTCCTATCCTGCCAGTTCATTTAACACAATTCTTTGTGGATCAGAACTGGTCCAAATGATGCTCCATTGGAGATGCTGTGCCATCCACACCCAGCCAGTGCACTGGTTCAATCAATGGGTAACAAATGGTGTGTTGGCAGTCATTTGATTACTGAACTTTTCCAGTGGGGATTCTGACTTCAGGTGTGTTTTTGTTGTCTTTTCTAAACTGAACTAAAAAAATCTGACTTTTGAGTATACATAGGACTTAGCTTTAAAGTGATATAAGAGAGCTATTGATTATAATAACGTCACATAAAAGAAAGAATGAACGGCTTTGAGATGGAAGAACATTTTATGAAATGTAAGCTGAAAAGATGCCTTTTAAAATATGATGTGAGGAAGAAAATGATGGTAATCTCTCATAATCAGAGGAAACTGCATGTTTTCTGAAGTGTGTCATAGCTCTACTATGAACAATATGGCTCTTCTGAGGATATACAACTCAATTAAATATCTTGAAGCCAACATCCATCACAAACTATGCTGACAGAAACATGAGGCAATTTATTTGAATTAGCAAAATAACAAGACAAAGAGAGTATTTCTCCCTGCAGTCTGGGAGATAAAAACAATCTTGGAGATTTGGTTTTAAATGTTGTTTGAACAAATTAGTAGATGCCAATAAGTTAGAGAGATAGAGTAAAGTATTTAGCCAGAGGGATGAGTACAGAAGAAAACGTCATTCATGTTCATAGAAAACTGCTCCAGGATATGAAAAACTAGGCTTAATTTGATGATCGAGAAGCTTGCAGTTTAACATTTCCATCACAACCACCCACACCGCCAAGTCAGCTGCTTTACAGAAAGATATACATACAACTTAACACTCCACAAACTGCTGCTATTGCACTTGGACAAGTCCTAGATCGGCAGAGATTAGACACAAACGAACAAAATTATCAAACATTACAAGTTAGAACAGGACAAAGCTGAAGTGAAGCATAAAAGTGAAAGTATTTAAGTGACTCAGTAAAGACATAGTGCCTGCTTGTCTCTTAGAATGGTACTTCATAATACATAGGCTATTTGCCACTGCTGAACAAAGAAAGAACCCCTTTATCAATGTATTGGACAATTTGCTTCATGTCTGATCCAATGGAAAAATATATAGATAATCAGTTGAGTGTTTACCATTTATAAAGCAAATACTTCTTAAGAACATAGTTTAACTTCCGGCACAAAAATAAAACACATATGTATGTAAATCATTGAAAATAACCCAAGTCTTCAACCTGTCAGCACACAGCTGGTTACAAGAATAATAGGAGGCAGAAAAAGGTAATGCAATCAGTGAAAGAGCAACGGAGACCCTTCCTTTCAGTATGTGGAAATCTGCTTTTCTCTTTTAATTAAGGTGATTGCCAATGGCAATTGCTACTCAACTCAAATGTTGAGCAGTTCCCACTGGTCATTAAGGTGACATGGCTGGACAGAGTGGACCATATTCAATAGAACATCTGTAGCACCAGCATTCAAAAATGTTGAGCTCGGTACCATTTGCCATACAGCTGAATTTGTTTGAAGTATTATAGTTCTGTCTCATAAACATCTTGAATCTATTGTTCTAATTAGTCCAAATAAGTAGTAGAAAAGTCAGCAGTTATTAAGATGAAGGAATTTACTGAAGTGTGTGGCTTCGCATTATAAAAACTAAACTGTAGACGGGATAACAGTTGCCAGAACTTTTAATATCCTTCATGGAAACATGTACCTTGGATTCAGCTAAAAAAGTAATTGGAAAGCAGATCTCTCAACAGTGTAAACAATGACCTTGTCAATGTAATTGTATTGATCTGTCCAATTTCTGTTTCTGGTCATTTGTATTGCATTTTATTTGGTGATCAATTAGAGTAAGTTATTTCAGAACAGTTTTTGTCAGCTTAGCTCTTTAAGCAAAATATAAAACATTTATTCTTGTTAACAAATTTAGCACATACATTATAAAGTGTTTTACATAACTTTACTTGTTTTACTTATTAATGTTTCATTTTCGCTTTTTCTTTTGGATTAAAAAATTAGAAAGAATTGCAAACGATCTTCTGTCACACACTTGCAATGGTTCAAGAGTTTGCACCAGCTCACTGTTTGGATAGTCGACCATCACTGTTCAGGTAAACTGCTGCACCAGCTGGTGAAGATACTCAATTTGTATTGTTTTTGATGCAAACTAGATTTTCAAACATTTAAATTTTTTGAATCATTCATTAATTTATAAATACTGATATTTTGACAACCTTATAGGCACAAGCTGAGTTGCATTAAATGGAAAATGCAATCGAATCAAGTCAAGTCAAGCAGAAAAATAAACTTCAATCAAATTTATGGTCAGATTTGTTCAAATCATTATTTCTTCATTCACCAATAACTCATAGAAAAAAGTATCATTTATGTGAAGTTGTATTAAAAGTGAATTACTTTAGCACAGCTCAGGGAGGAATAGCTGTTTTAGTGTTATTTGTGTCAAAGAAGGAAGCAGACAAGGTGGGGGAATATGAGCCTGGGCTTATTAAAATGAAAGTAGTGTGTGTGCTCTTGTGTGTACCACTGTATTCTTTGTGTGCACTCAAAGAACCACAAAGAGAAACACGGCAGACCTCAAACTGCTAGTTGGAGACAGAACTTCTTCAAACATGAACAAACTTACATTACAATGCATCAAGAGACTTAGATTACAAAAGAAAGGCACTGTTCTTTTCTGCTTGATCCAGCAGGCACCTCATGATTTAGAGCTAGCTGTCTGGTATAACTTAAGCCCAAATCGCTCATCACCTGGACGCAAGCCCTATTTAACTATGATTCACTTAATACCAGCATTTACAACATGAAAGAGCACTACTGTGCATCATAGAATGAATCCTTTTTGGGGGTAACACATTAATACAGCTGCAAACTTTTATTCTCCTCACTCATAGTTAGCTCTCTGCTGGAGTAAACAAGTTTTCTAAAGAGCTAAAGACACGACACGTTGCAACCTGTCTTTTGAAACTGACATAAAGGGTAACTGTGAATGCACATTCCGTATCCAAGCTTAACTATTATCTTTGGCCTTTAGAGCACGCCCACCAGACACACAAAAAGCCCCTAAACACTGAAGCTTCTCTTCTACAGCAGAAACAAGCTGACTTCCAGCATGTAATGCGTTCAGCACTCAGAGCCATGCTGCACTTCAGGCTATGTGTGGTTTAGGTTGATGAAAAAGAAACAATCTCATGTCTCAAGCCAGATTATATGCACTGTCAGAGGTGGCTACCCCTCTGAGAGCGTTCCCTGTAACCTTGAATCTGAGGACAGCAGTTGTATACATTTTCAGTGACTGAAAGCTGCACAGACCGACAGGCTCATCCTGACAGGAAGGGAACACCGAGAAGTATTGTCCATAGCAGAGATTAAAAGCTTTGCTCTTCACTTGCCTTCCACCAACTCAGATCTAATACGGTTCCCTGGATTAGCCGAGAACCTTTTCAAATCCTGTTTCAAACACAAAGCAGCACAAGCAAACACTGTCACACAGACAGACCTTTAACCCTAACGCAAAGTTAAGGTTGAAGGTTGAAAGTACATCAGATGAACATCTTACCCTCTCTCCGCTGTTCCTCCGGAGAGTCCCCACCGGCAGCTTCAGCATCAGCCGGCGGGTCCTCCCGGGTGTCACAGCTCCCTGGACCACCATGGTACGCTCCAGAGTCTGTGTCTCTGTGGGAGTGCAAGCATGTGTGTGCGTGTACGAAGTGGGTGTCCTCGCCGTCCCGTCCAGCCTGACAGCCGTGCTTCACGCGAGTCTTTACGCGTGAGTGTGTGTGCGACAAGAAGAAAAGTGTGGGATGTGCAGAACTCTCAACTCTGGTCCTATTGTGAGCCCCTCTCTGCTCCGGCTTCCCTTCGTGTTAAAACACTGGCCATTCTCCTCCGTTTCCAGCTCTGCTTCAGTCTGCCGTTTACGAGGTGAATGAGTATGTGTAAGAGTGTGTGCAGGGGAGGGAGAGGGAGCGTGCTTTGTCTCCCTTCTCCTCTCTCTTCTCCTGCTCCGACAGCTCTCCTCCCTCCCACTCAGACTCACTTCCTTCAGATGGGGGCTTAACCAGGTCACTGGATTAATGTGACGTTATAGCTCTTATTAGCATACGCACTTGTGTCACATGACACCATAATAATTTTTTGAGCAAAAAAAATACACCCCCACTACTTTCTCTCTCACACACACCCAACCCTTACACAGGGAATCACGTGGGGAACCTCAAAAGGAATATGGGATGTTTTGCCATCTGGAGGGGAGATTATCTCTGAAATCCCACATCCAGCTTTCGCTCCCTGCACTGTCTAGGCTATTGGACACAATGGGACAATATGCCACATACAGACAAACATACATCCCTGCAGTCAACCAGGCCCATTGCTCATGAAAGCAGAACCAGACCCTAGAATGAATTTGTTCAGGGGAAAAATTGAGAAAAATGGTATGTTGCTCTCCAAAGAGCAGTGACGGTAGTTTTTCTTCAGGGTACGTCCAGTCACAGATAGCCGCAGGGAGTGTCAGCACCCCATTCAGCTGAGTCAGTCTCCTGTCTCCATCACTGTACTCTTTACATGTCCATTAAAGCTATTGAAGTCATGAGTTACAGCCACTCTGAGTGACTTACTGTCATATTCCCATCATCACTCACTGGTGGGCTCTGTTCGCCTGAGCACATCAATACTTGGCTGATTAACCAAACTCAATCAGCTGACAGCCAAGTATTGATATACATCTTACACAGAGGCAATGAAGTTGGATGTTGACTTTCATGTATGGTAAGGGAACTAATACATGGTATGAATGAAAAAGTATTCACAACTTAAATTCTCTCACTTTGTCACATTAACACCACCGACTTCCCTGTATTTTGTAATATTTTAGATAGACAAACACATACTTGTTCATAACTGTAAAGTGGATGAAGAGCAACATGGGTTTGTCATAGTTGTTTAACAAATGAAAATCTGCATTTGTGTGCCTGAGTTTTAAACTCCCTTTCCTTGATTCGCCTACATATAATCCAAGGGGAAGATGGATGGATGTCATCTGTTGCAGGGAGCAGAAGACTTGAGACCGGAGTGGATGCTAACCATGCAGTGGCACAAAAGCCTTAAGGCTACATCCAGAGTGTCCCAGTCAAAGCCCAGACCCAAATCCAATTATCAATTGCAGGAAGATTTGAAAACTGATGTTCACAGATACTGTAAACAATCAGTTCAGTTCAAATGAGCTTGAGCTCATTTGCAAAGAGTCAAAAGAACTTCTTGTTTTTAGATGTGCAATTAGAGCTGCATGAAAAACTGCAGCTGTAACTGCTGCTGTTTAAGACATGGTGTTAAAGTTCTGAAAATGTATGATTTTTTTACTTTTATCTTTAATTTCTAAAAATGAAATGGAAAACCATTGTGCTTCCATGTGTTAGTCCGTCTCTTAAGTTCCCATTCAAATACATTAAAGTTTTGTCTTTGTAATATGGCAAAACATAAGCAAGGATGAATATATTCTATTACTGCAGAATGTAAAAGTTTGGTAGGTTACCAAACTTCAATCTGGATCTCAGATTGAAGTCACCCATGTTTCCTTCCTCTGAGTAAGAACCCCAAAGGCTTTATAGTCACATGCTTTTATGTGTGTCAAACATGGGCTCAAACACACATTTTGCTAAGGTGTAGCGACAAACAGATAGGAATAAAATAATCTGCAGTGGTAATCCCCAGCAAGCATTATTTATTCAACACCATGTCCTACATCTGTGAGTGAGTGACTGTGGCCTACATGAAAAATATCAGAGGGGATATTTATAAACTCGGTCTGCACACAGACAGAACTCAGAAAAGACTAACTGAAGTGGAGGAGATTGGGGAAAAAAAACAAAAAACAATGAATCATTTCTGCTTCTTTGTGGAAAAACTGTTTGTGGAAGAAGTTAAAAAAGATCTAAACAATGATCAATTCCTGCTGCTGTTCCACAGAGATCATAGGACGACACAACTCTGCATAGTTTATATGCAAAAAAATAAATAAGCAAACTGGTTTCACCTAGTGGTGACACTGAAAAACATCAAAAAGCTGCAGAGTCTTCTTGTGCACAAAAAGCAGTTGTCCTCAAAATGAACCTTGAGCTAATAATAGAAAGAAAACATGCAGATACAAACAGACAATAAAAGAAAACAAAGGAATTACTCCCTGAATATGAGACGTGTTAACGAGGGGGGAAAAAAGCTGCTGGATTGTTTGGGTTTTATTTCTGCCTTGTATCTGCTGAGTCTTTGTTTGTAGCTGTAATAATAAGATGCAATGGTTCTAAATTGCACCATTCTGGCATTGTTCTGCATTAATTTACCCTGATAACTCTGCCTGCCTCTGCCCACGGCTGCCTGACTCATCCAGCTCCTGACTGCGTGTGTGTGTGGGCGTGAGTGCGTGTGTTTATGGAATTGCCCTATAGTTAGACTCTGCCCATCGCAATCAGGGAAGGAAGGGGGGGGAGGTGAGCTAAATGTTTGCATTTCGAAGCTCCACAAATTGCAAAGTATTGTGTTACGGCAACATTGCGAGGGTAAGAGATAAACAGTTCAATCTTAACAGTTCCACCCCAAGAGTGTAATTCAATTCATGTTCACTGTACATCGCCATTTGTGCTCTTTAGCTCCATGTTGTTGTTTTTTTCCTCCGCCTCTACAGACCAAGATGAGCAGAAAGAGGGGGCCTGCCACCCTTTTATCAGTCCAGAACCAATCAATGTGACTTCTCCGCAGGGGTGTTTCCACTTCAATTACCATCCTCGAAGCACCGTCTGCATATGAAGGCATTGGAAAGAAGTTTACAAGCTCAGAAACGGTTGCAGATAGGCCGCGAGGAATCAGGGACATGTGTGTGACTAACTGCAAAATCTAGGACAAATTTTTATTTTTTTTGGAGATTTGCTGTATCTCTGGGACAGGTTGTCCTGGTCAAATTCTGTCGCTCATGGCTCACATCTGCTCACCCACTCATCAAGACTCATGTGTGGCTGAGGATCAGGGTTTGCATTTTTGCGAGAGTGATTAACATGTTAGACACTGGCACCAACAAAATGAACTGATACTGAATGTACTGTGTTTATAACTTTGAAATGGTTTTATAGGGCCTTGACTCACACTCCACAATCATGCAGACATCTATGCCTTATAATAGAATTAGAATATATCATTACAATGGGAAAATCAGCAGTCTATTATGTTGGTAGCTGCAGATTTGAATGCTTTTGAATTATTCATATCAGCTTACTGGGAAGCTGTTGTGTGTGTTGGGTCAGTTAAATATCAGAATCTAAACTGTGCAGATAATAAAAATTAAAAGATTAATGATCATAGCCAAATGGTTTCTGGATACCCACGTGAAAAAAGATGAAGCTGACCCTTATTCTCTTTTCACTAAAGTCAAATCTGATCGATTCTATGACCATCCCTCCCTTTCCAATATTAAAAGTAGCACTAATTAATCATATTTAAGCCATTCACATATTGTAATTTGAGTCAGTCAAAAGGTAATATAGGCAAAAAAATAAATAAATAAAAAAAAATAACTTTTGGCAAAAAGGGTTTGGGTCATTTTTTTTAGAACAGTAACAATTCTAAAAATTGTTACTGTTTTAATTATGGTTAAAATTGTAACCATAATTTTAATGGTTAAAATTAAAATTATGGTTAAGGTGAAATGTTTTTCTAACAAGACAAAAATCTGATTTAAAACCACAGAAGGACATCATTCTGAAAAACCAGATGACGATGGTAATGTTTTTCACTACTGTTCTCTGTTTCCATGTTACAGACCTTGCATTCTCACTTCAAGTTAATTCACAGCATGGTGTCACAATACAGAAACAGAATGATTGAAGGGGTAGTATTATGTATTTTCCAGGCACATTGTGCCATTTTATAGCACAATCAAGTAACCACACCGTGTTCCAAATTATTATGCTTGTGATATTTTCTCAGATTTTCTTAAATGGTCAATGCAAATGATGGTCAGTATAATTTTCAAGACATGAACTAACATAGGACCCCTTCTTTGATATCACTTGAACAATTCTTGCATCCATTGAACTCTCTGAAATTAATTATAGTGATTCAAAAAGCCCTGACACATAATACCATCTATAAATTGTATAGCACAACAAAAAATTTTATCTTTATGACACTTAAATCCAATTTACGGTACATAATAATTTGGAACACGGTGTTTGTCACCTTCAGTTGTTATAAAAATGCTGTATATATCAAATATAACCAAAAAGAAATTTGACACCTTAAAATTGGTTTCCGTCTCTTTAAGAAGCTCCTGCTCTTTCCGACACTCCCCCTTTAGCACATCATCACAACAATTGTTCTTCATTAAGCCATGTGCCCCAGAGTTTAACCCTCTGCTATTTATATTTACAAGCAGGCCTGTTGTTATTTAAACAACAGGCCTAATATGTTAGTCAGATAAGCTTGATTTAAATATCATGTTTTCTTGTCCTTTCCATTTTGATTAGTGGACTTCTGGCCAACAGTTCTTAAACAATATGCCCAAAAGGACAAAGAATAAATGAATAAATGCTTGAGTTACATTTATTTCACAGACATTTGGGCCAGGAAAATAAATGTTATTATTATTTATTATAAATATGACAACTGGCCACCAAAGAAAGTGAGAGAGTAAGGCAGCGAAAGATCACTGCACTATATTTATTGGCAGAACAAATCTATTACATAACCTAATTTTCCTACACAAGTCCCAAAGTCAATAGCCACTACACCACATGAATAGCAGCATGGTAAAATCAGTAATAATTAAGTGCTTTACACATCTGCGTTGCGAAACACAGCTCAGACCTCCACACTGTTTTAGCGTCTGACATACTGAATTCTCTCTAACACCACAGGCTCTTACAATCTCTCGCAGAGATGTACGCTCCAGAGATGCAGAAAAAGAAGGAAGAGCAAGGCAAAGAGCAGAGCAGTACAGCTGTGATGGCAACAATCCCATCCAGCTGAGGTCTTTTTCTGCCAGAGCAGACCAGGGGGATGGGAATGAGCGAGAGAAGCCGTGTTCAGAGCCCCCAGGCCTTCATCTCAGAGGAGATGTACAGGAAGATGACTGGGAGGTTGCAACGTTTGTTGGGGGTGCGAGGAGGGGATGCAATTAAACTACATACGGAATGAATGCATCTTTAATAGAGCTGCTTCATTTCCCGATGTGACTGTCAGCCTTTGTGCGTGACTGTGAGGCGTGTTCGGAAAAAGGAGGTGCCACCTCCCTGTTTCTCCGTTTGTTGTCCCCTCACAGCTCTGCGGATCAGCAACACAACACAAAGCAGCTTTGGCAACGGGTGAGATGACGTCACCTACTGGCATTTTACAGCAAATGATCCAGTCAGCGGAGACAGAGCCTGTCATTATTTCATTCAAGTCAAAGGATGCTTTCATGTCATTTGGTGGATAATGTTTCTAGAAACATGCCATTTCATTTTAACTTTGCTCTGCAGAACACACAGATCTGACCTTTCACCTGGAAAGAACTGCTTCTCCCTGGGAAGCAGTTCTTTCCAATGGCTGTGTCCCTGGACAGATGAAAAATGCTTCAGTTAAATTTATTTCATTGAAATGTGTGCCAATAAAATCCCTTTTGAGTCGGTTCAAAACAAGAAAATTTTTCTTAATGTAATTTCTCCCCCTACTGATATTAAAAGTTGCATTTTTCCACATTTAAATGTGTGAAAATTTGGTACAGCAATAAAACATCAAGTTAGAAATGTGGAAAACAATAAAAAAAATCTATAATTAGGTATAGCTATAAATATTTATGGTGGTTAAGTGAGCATAGGAAAAAAAATTAAACCACTTTTATTTTTTTGAGTATCAAACATTAGTGATTCTTGAGAAGTGGGACAAAATGGGTTTAAATTTTCCCAATTTCTTTTTTTATTATTCCTCAAGCTTATGTATACAAATATGACAAATAATGTTTTGGAAATGTAAAGATGCTAAGGTGCAGGCTCCCAGTTGCAATTTTTTTTTTTTAAATTACATTTTTAATGTACCTCACCCAGAACTTTGTCATCACCATCTGACAAAAATAAATATAAAACTATTTTTTAATGACCCTATTAGTGATATTTTACTGAGTTTTACAGACAAATGCTTCTCAAGAAACAAAAGAAATATTATTTAAAATAAAAAACAACATAAAGTCCATCTGAAGGAGTTGACAGTGAATGACGGGGTTGACGCAGAACTGAAGGTGATGACAAACTAGTGAGTAAAAAGAAATACTTGACACATGTGAAGTAATGCACATGCGCATACACATCATGGTTCTGATGAACAACTTAGGAATAAAACAGAAGAAAAAACCAAAGAATAACATAAGCTAACTAGAGCTGCTTAGCCCTCTGAGCAGAGGAAGAGAAAGGAAGAGGTCATGGGGTCCTCAGAAGTTCTGATGCCCCTCAATAATGCCTGATTTTTTTTACATTCTTTTGATGTCTGACGGTGTTGACAAAAACTTGGGAGAAAATTCAATGGAGTTGGAAAATATATAAAAAGGATTTTTAATTCAATTTATTGATACTTTTATAATTATTTATTTAAATACTTATACTAAATTGTCATAATATATTATCTTAGTATTCCTTTAATTGTTTTAAACTATTATAATGCATCGAGTTCTGCTTCAGGACAAGGGATTTTAAAGACACCATCCACCTACTACAGAGTTTAAAATAAGAAATATTCAGCAAACACCAGGAAAACATACATTGTTGTGCTTACATGGCCCAGGTTAGTTTAGTCAGATATTTGAAAAAATTATATTTTGTGTATATTTTATTCAAATTTTGTGCTTTCTCCATAGGACCTGTTTTGTTCCTCTTCTCAAGAATCACTGACAACATATTTCCCACGTTGCCCCAAACCTGCTTCTGATTGACTCACCAAGAGACTTTCTCTTTTTGATAGAAAGTCCTCACCTGGTTGAATAGGCCTAATAAACCTGTCAGGTTTTTTTTTTTATTATTATCTGATATCTATATGCTACATTTGTATATTTTGGTATGAAGATGTGGGAAACAGCCTTTAGACTGATACTGAAGTTGCAAAATGTAATTTTTTTTTGATAGATGATGAGACTGAAATATACATGACAATCAATGCAATCAAACATAACTTAATCATACCAGAGCTGATGGATTTTTTCCTCAAGTATTCCACTAGTGAAGCATTTAAAATTTTACAGGGATATAATAGAGTCCATAAAAAATGTTTATCTTGATATAAAAATGGATTTACTACAAATTCCTACTGAGACAACACTGCAGTGACACACTTTTCTTCCTGTAAGGGGGGCTGCAAAGGAAGTTCTTTCCCCTCTCCACCTCTCAGCTCTCCTGAATCATTCATATGCAATGGTGTGCTAATGAAAATTGCTGTGCACCCTTGGATATAGCCATGTACTGCTGCTGCTGCTGCTCTGAGCCAATGAGCATCAGCAGCAGAGATATAGGGCTTTGGGGGTTCCTCTCCGCTGGAGGATGGAGAATCGCTGTCATTATTCTAATGACCCTTAATATTCCTTGGTTTCACACAGTTAGAGTCACAGATACTCTAATCTGATTTTTTCTCCCCCTGTATATACAGTACATATTGGGGGAAGGGTAATTGTGCCTTAAAACTCCCCAAAATGTTAACATTTTCATGAAAATTAGATTTCTGCACCAAGAAATGGTCTGCTGGTAAGCTTTCCCATAATGTCTGTTAATTTTTCCTGCTTTAATTTGATGGTTCACTAAAATGAGCTCATCTCTTCATCCATGTGTGGGCGTGTGTGTGTGTGTGTGTGTGTGTGTGTGTCTGCCATATGCGTGTATGTTCATCCACCAGACTGGAAAGGTTACATGAAATTTGAATATTTCTAATTTAAGTATGCAAAGTCGGCAGATAAGCATCTGCTTTCCAGCCTTTTTCAACAATTAAAACAAATAAATAAATAAGCAGTCTAATTAGTGGAGAGGAAAAGCAGGAAATAAAAGCATTTCCGTTCTTTCCTTGTCACAAGCAAAGCACGAATAATCCAAATCCAGTTGTGGCCTGTAAACGCTAATCTTTATCGCATTGGTCGTAAATCGTCTGTTAAATGAGCGAAAATGGCCAAATCTCCAAAACAGGTTGATGGATTGGGGCATCAGATTTCTGCATATATATATGACATTTCAGCCCCCTGGAGCAGAGGATTGAATACTTGCTAATGCACACCACAGGCTCATATCTGAGGAATAAGGGTAGATTACGGTTGCTTCCAACAGATGCTGGTCCCTGTAAACATTGTTAAAGGGAAACAGCAGCTTAACGACCAAACTCATTACAGCAGCCTGCTACATCAAAGCGAGCGGGGGCTCCGCTGTTACCAAGCCCGCAAATGTGCCTGAGCAGAGGTAAACCACGCAAGACTCCACAAACATATGTTTCTGGATGTGAAGGGGTGGGAAGGTGCACTTGGTGTGCCCAAAAGTTTCAGGAGCCACCGGGGACAGAACAATCTCCCTCTAACCATGACTCTCACATTCAATTTCATTGATCTTTTATCATAAATTTCATATTTCCTCAAAGTTTTTAACTTGCAGGACTAATCCTATGCTGAGTCATGTGTTCATTAGGACATTCATTGCAGGCTGGATTGCTGGTTTCATCCCAGATTTCCTTCTTATGCACAAGAGCTGCATGATTAACCATCTGAACTTTTTTTTTTCTTCCATGCCAATTATTGAGCAGACATCTGGATGAGGCACCAACATATGTTGGCCTCTGGTCTCTAGATACAATTAGGAGCTGGAGAAATTATACACATGAAGTACAGAGAGAAGCTAGAGGAAGGATGGCAAATTTAATCTAATATCACTTGTTCTAAGTTAATAAAACAGTAAAGGATGTTAAAAGGAAATGAGGATTAACTTACAAAAACGTCCAACAGCATGTGTTCCAGAGTCACTTCTAGGTCTTCGAGGCGAGCTGCTAGAGTCATCTTTGTACCGTTTTAGCAACTGATTTTGCAAAAAGCTCTCCTTTCAACTTTGACTTTAAATAACTATCTGACCTACTACTCTTTTGCTAAAAAACTAAAAATTTGAGCTTGAAATGAATCTTAAATGTTAAACCATTTCAGTCACAAAATTCAATTTCTCCAAAGAATTGTGCCATATCAGCTTCTAATTATCTCTGCTTTCTTTCTTTCTTCCAGGACAGATTCCCAAAAACAGCTGCTCCAAACCAAATCCGATCAGCGAAACATATCTGTCTCCTGCACTGTTGGCTCCAAAACCTGCTATGTTTCGGTTAGAACTCCAAAGCTGGGTGAGGGTCCCGTCACAACGCTTGATCCGTTTCCTGAACAACTTACAACTAATGATGAAGAAAGAAGTCAACCTAGATTACTTTTTAAACTTCTAAATGTGAGTAATGATCCATGACTGAGATGAAGACACGCACATGTTCCTGTCAGAAAAAGGGCAGATCTCTATATTCCTGTTAGGATGCACAGCGGAACGAGACTGATGGAAGAGAACAGATAACGGGGGAAAGGAATATTCTGAGAAGCAACTTCCTGAAGTCACGTGTCTCATTAGGTTTTTTCCCCAACATCCTTTAGTCTTACATTTTTTGACTTGCTTACACAGTTATGCCCACCCCTCTTTCCTTCTCTATGTCTCTGTCATGTCCCTTTGCCTTTTTTGGGTCTCTGTCCACAGTGCACTTCTTTGTTTTGAGGGTGAGCCTGAGGCAGCTGATGCACAGTTCTGGGTTCTCTTGGCTGGGGTCATCCTCTCTAACACTGGGCCCCTCATCAATGGGCCTTTGTGGCAGGCTCATTAAGCCTTGGCCCTGGTTGCTGAGGCTCCCACAAACACACCAATACAGAGAGAAAAAAAGCGATATGGCCTGAATCGATAACTGGAAGCTTATGTAACAGTAGCAGGGAGGGGCAGGCAAGGGGTGCTAGACAGGGCATGTGGAGTAGAGGAGCGATTGGGAGAAAGAAGAGTGCTAGGCAAAGAGGATGATGATGCACTACGGAGGGGATTTGGCTAAATGGGAGGAAAGAAGGAAGCAGGGGGACCAAGGATGTTGACAGGACGTCTATAGAGAGAACTTGTTTTTGTTTTTCTGGAAAGTGCTGGTGGAATGTAACCCCCCCTCCTTCAACTATCATGACATACAAAGGGGAAGAAACAGACTGACTGAAGTCTAGCTGGGCTGAAGTAGAAACAGGATCTGAGAGTAAAGAGAGAGGAACTGAGTGACTTCATTGACACGCATGCAAGATACCAAGAATTCAGAGTGCTGAGGGGAAATCAGAAAATGGATTCATGCTGTTAACGAGAGGTTCTCTGATTTTCATTGCACAGTGACTTAAGATATGATTCGTGCCACATTTTCACATTTTGTGATGTCCAAGTCCAAGCTTAAATATTGTTCATTGTGACTTTATGCAATAAATAAATGCAAAGTATTGGATCTCTGCAAAGGGGAACAATTTTTACCAACTTTGATATTTTTAGGTACAAAAATCCCAAAAGTGTGCAGTATACTCACTCTGCTACCCCTACCAGAAACCCCAAAGTTTTTTTTTATATAGTCCAGCATTTTCTGTAGCAACAAAACATGTACAGAAAAGGTAGTGATTAACAGCTAACGTATTATTCATTGTATTCCTAGTTTAACGATATTTTAAAACTCCTTCAGTCCGCTCCTTCTGTTTCATCTCTCTTTCATCGCATGTCAACCTTATTCTTTTCCCAGCACAGGCCTTATCTGACAGTGACCTTTGACCTCCCGCCCCGTACAGCTGTGAGGTCAACAGCCACTCATCAGTTCTCAGATCAGTTCTTGGCACTCAGAGCAGAAAGGTGTGTCAGAAGCTTCTGCGCAGCCATGATTCAGTGCACCCTTTAGGACACACATGTACACACTGACACTGTAATACACACCATTTGGTGTTAACGAGAATACATCCATCAGTTTATTGCTGCCCTCAGGAGGCTTTCTCGTCTTCCTTATGTTGCTCTTATTGCTGCCTGCTGTGAATATGTAACAACCAGCCATTAACAACTGAGAAATATCCCTCTAATTCTCATGTGCACATTGCTCATGCATTGTTAATACCGTGTTTTGCGTCGTGAAGATGGACAGTATGTGGCCACTAAGACTTGTACGGGGGACAGCGTGTGGATCATGAAAGCAGACAGGAGCACTGGGAGCCGCAGGTAGCTTATCCAAACCGGCATTCATCAGTAGTGATGAGCTTAACCCCCAACAGAGCTCCAAGATAGGACAGCATGTCCCAGTGTGACTCCTGTCTTGGAGTGGTGAGGGTTAACCCAGATTTCTGTCTGTAATCCAAACAGTTTATATGGTGATAGGGGAAGAAAGTGGAAATGAAAAATGAGGCTGATTATTTTAGAGGCATCTTGAATACAAAATACTTAAACTGCATTTGTGTAGCCGTATATTAATGCACATGAGAATCCTTGTAAAACTATTGGCACTTTCACCTTGCAAATCATGTAATTAACCATCACAGAGTACAGCAAACATGGATAACACAGATAAAAATCTGACGTGTAGAAGGTGAGCCTCATATGTCTTTTTTGAAACCTCTAATGTTCTCACAGGATTCATATTGATTTAACTTCCCACTACGCTGAATATCTTCCCTGATGTTCCCGAAAAGAAGTTCAGCAATGTTAGCCGTTAGTTGCTCCCAGCATAATTCTTTCTATTGGGGATGGTGTTAAGTATTTCACATAGAAAAATATGCTGTTTTCAACAAATTGAAAACAGCATATTTAAGCCAAAAAGCTCATTTTTGCATCCAGCTGACCAGAGGTGGTTCTTTCATTATTGGATCTTTATACGGCTTGTGGCAAAATGCAAAGGGACATTTCTATGACAGCAACCTTCTTCTTGACACTCTTATATCAGAGTAAAAGATACAACTATACACTCTTTTTAGCCATGAATCTATTTTTCTTCCACTTCACAATCATGAGTTGAAATCCTCAGATCAAACAATTTATATTTATAATGTGACAACTGTGTTTGCACAGTTGTGGTTGAAAAATTGCTTTTTTGCTGTTAGATATATTTGACACAGATGAACGTTTAGCACTTGATCATCATCTCATGCTATTTGTACACATAAAACAATAGGTTACAACTTGCATTAGCTTAAAATGATCTTACTGGATTCAACGCCTTGGAATCAATCATGCTGAAGAAGTCGAGGTCTGAGATGTATTTCCATTGTTTGGCGTCACCAGATTCCTCCTGAAAGCCGACTGTCCCAGTAATCCAAACAGGTCTGAGAACATGAGAACTGTGACCATCACAGCAGCTCATGCAGTGCATGTCAGCCGTGTTATCGCCCCAACAAGCTTCTCTGATTGTGATTCATACTAAAAGCTCCGAGGGCACTTTTTCCCCTTAAATCTAATTTTCAGAAAGAGAGGAGAGCGCAGATCTGTAAGAGTCTGATTGATGTCCACCTGGTGTGGAAAGTAGGGATGTGTGTTAATCAAATTCTTGGATGTCTTCCAAGTGATTTCAGCTTGCACACACCCAACCACACACACACACACACATGCGCACACACACATAGATGCTTGAAGATTGTATCTACTCAAGACATGTTGATAAATCCTCTTAAGCACCTGTTCACATCCAACTGTGAAAAGGTTTACTGTCGGTCTTCAAAATGGAAATGCTGGTGCTAAAAATGTTACTCTTGCAAACCTGACATAGAAAAGCTTTATAGAGCCATTGGGCGGTATATTATAAACAGTATCTTTGACAAACATATTTCTAAGATGAAGAAATAAATCTGCTCTACTATCAGCTGTTATTCTATGTTTTCCAGTTTTTACATTGTTATACCATCTTTGTTTGCCTTGTAAGTTGTAGGACAGCAAGTGGGGATGAAAAAGATTCTGCTTAGTCATTCTCTGCAGTGCTCTTTGTAATTTGAACTTTGCTGTGTCACCCTGCATCCCAGATCTGTCACTCCTGATTACCGGTGAATGGTGCTGTGCAATATGTGTCATCGGGTGCATGTGTGAATGCAGTTTTTTTAACAGAGATATGTAAAGAGATGGACGCAGGTGCCCTCTTCCATTTTACGTCATCCTTCCTTGGGATTTAAAAAGACATGTTCATACACAGTTTAAAAACAATACCTACTAATCCTTCATTTCATTAGCAAAAGTGCACAGCTAATAAAAAACACAGTTCTTGTGTCATTAATTAAATATTTATTTAGAATTGATATGATATTTTTCTATTTGTATTTTATTTTTATTCATTTTACTTCATATTCTAATCACATCTAGTGAATTGTAGAATAACTGATTAAGTATTTGTTCTGTCAGCCTGTAATAGTATACCACAGCAAACGCAAACCTTGACGAAGACCACGCTTGGCCACAACATGTTGGTCAGTATTCATTTTGGTTGAATTACCATGTGAAATAAAGGCATTTAAGACATTTTTCCATCGATTTAGTAGTGCACCGTTAATCAGTTTTATGGGCACTTGCTGTTTTCACAGTAGGACTTGTTTTCTACTGAAAGCAGGAAGTGTTCAGCATTACCTACAAATGGATGAAAGTTGATTAGTTGTGTTGTATTGTGCCATCAAAGTCATCTAAACATTGAAACTTTTTTTAACAAGGGATCTGCTTTTACAACAAAATAGCAAACCATATAAAACCTGACATATTGAGTCTCACTGATTTTACAGACAAAATATAGTTAGTAGCTTTAAAAATCAGGGCAGTAAATGAGAAAAGTTTAAATTTAAATACATAAACATGGTCTTAAAAATACAAATATGCACACGATTTACATTGCTCTAACCTTTTCTTTATCTCCCTTATGCTGCACAAGCCTCTTTCAGCAGAATGAGTGAATGTTTGAAAGGTACTAAGCACACAGAATGCGACAGAGGCATATTTCAGAGGCTGGTTGTGTGGAGGCACTGGATTGAGTCACGCTCCAGCATTTTCTGCCCCAGTAAACCTAGCCCACTTTATCCTATGCTGAGGAGGCTTCCCAGCCTACAACATGCCCAGAAATAGACACAGCATAGAATCTATTTCTGAAAGGAAAAAAACCCAGAATGTCAAGGACTATGTTAAAAAGACCCTAATGGCTGCATGCAGGTCTTCACAACTTTTAGGACTTACAATAGTGTGTAAGCAGCTTACTCACATTGCATATGAATCCTGAAATTTTCACACAGAACAGGAAATCTGATTTGTAGCAATGTGAACCATGAATATTTGATGGTATTGTTACATATTAAAACTCTACAGACCAGATGACAGTAGGAAATGACTTATACATGATCCTGAGCTTTTCTTACATTTTTGTGTTCTATTATGGACTGAATTGCCTATAAAATGCTAAATTTGTTAGATAGATATTTGTGGACCAAGACATTGCTTTTTTTATGTCAATCAGATTAAAAGCTTTTATTTAAACGTATACCATAATATTAGTGCTAGGTCACTGTTTCCTCATATGGTGAATAGTTCACATTTTTAAGATTTTTGTCTCATGCTGTCCTACAAGCAGGATGCAGCTGTCTTTATGACAGTTGTTTGTGAACTCTCCCTTTTATAGACAAGGAATCAATATGATCTCATCTTCCAAAAACAAACAAGCACAATTAAGAGGTTGCACCTGCACACATCCCCCAACACTCACTCAGACTTGCATTTTCTCAATTTTTGACCAAGACAACATGAAATACTCATTCTAACCCTTAACACATATGCATACTTTCTCCCTGGGGTGCGGTAACCCAAGCCAGACTGCTATAGCTCCACCTCCTGCTTGAGGCAGAAGGCTAATCTGCTTGTTACTGTACAGATGGGCCCCACACCTTAGACAGGTGCAGCAGCTCCTCAGCTGCCTCACAAACCAAGGCTGAACCCACTCAAGCTTGTTGTCTTTGTTGACTTGCAGAGAAGGGAAGTGGAAGGGGGAGGAGAGCCTCTGGGTTACAAGGAAAGGGAGAGGTAATTTGAGCGGTGCATCTCTACCTCTTGACACTACCTCAGGCCATTATTTTTGCCCTTACATGAAGTTTTTTTTTCTAAATTGAAACTGACAGTTCAACACTATTCTGTGCATTTCAAGCCATCACTTTGGTCTCATTTGTGTCTCTGTACCTTGTAGGTAAAATAGATTGAATAATGCAGGATGTCGTATGTTTATCGAGTTCGGGATGGAGGGTTGGCGGACCCCCTGAGGAGTCGTCCTTGTCTGCTAGACAGACCAGTTGCCTTCCACCCTTCTCTTGTCTTTGTTCTTTCTGTGCCTTTTTGTCTACAGGACAACAAAGAGATGCAGTGACTGACAGGGTTTGGACATCTCCAAGTTAAAATCTTGCCTCTTCATACATTTGACCAAATATTTACAGTGGTTTGTAAAAGTATTATGGACTATAGTTTTGATTGATTGGCTGATTGATTTAAAAAAGTAATTTAAATTATTGACCCCTTTCGTAAATCAAATATTAATTGTGATGATCAACTACATATTTTAGATCAATAGCCACACCCGGTCCTGAATACTGTCATTGATGTAGAATCAAGAAATCACTTTAATAGTACGAATCTGACTAAATGAAGAATGCTGAAAGATCAAATCAATAGAAAAACAGATAAGAATCCCAGCTAAATGTGAAAAAGTCGTTGCACTCTGAACCTAAAAAATGGGAGACATTTAACAGCTTGGAAATCATTACAAAGCCATTGTAAAAGGCGCACCACACTAAGTGTCATTATGCACAAATAGATAGAATATGCAACAGTGGTGAACCTTCCTAGTTGTGGGAAATTACTCCAGGAGGGCTCTGATGGCTCATCCTGGAGGTCAGAAAACATGTAAAGCTCTGCAGGCCCCACATGCCATAGGCTCAGTATTAATGACTCAATGATAGGAAAAAGACTGGACAAAAAAAAGCGTATCCACAAGAAGCTGGTTGAACATCACAGAACATATTGGCTCGACTCGTTCTTGGATTATGCAGAAGAACAGTGATCCGAAGAACAATAGCAAGTCAGTCTGAATAGATTTAAAACAAAACAAAGGTCATGCTTGAAAACCATCCAATGTGTCTGAAATAAACCTATGATGTAAATGACTTGGTGCTGCTTAGGGTGGCCCAAGCAGTTAATAGGTTTATTAGGTACACTGACCTTCTTCCATTGGGTTAGGATAAGGCTTTAATGACTTTTGCTTCATAAATAAGGGTTATCCTTAAGTAACTGTAACCTGTAATTGTCAGGTGTTGTGGTGAATGGTGGTGAGGAAGACGCTGAATGACCCAGGTTAGAATGAGTGAAAACGATGATTTAATGATGAAAGTCCAAAAACAGTTTAAACCAAGTCCAACAACCCGGCAGCACAGTAGAGCAGAAAACTAGGGCTCACACTGGTAGCAACGGGCTACACGAATGGACAGACAGCAGACGCCAAAATGAGACGAGGACCCGACAAAGACGCTGACACACAGGTGAGACTAAATACACAAGAGGTATCAGGGAACGAGACACACCTGGGAACAATCAAGGGGAAGGACAGGACAACACAGAGCGCACAGAGACACAGAAACTCAAAACAAATACACAGAAAAACATAGATCCTGACAGTAATATATCTTCACTGCCTGCTCAGTTTGCCACATTATGTACTCTTGCAGCTTCACTTGCACTTTATCATGACTTAAAAGCAGATTTTTGTATTTACTTCAGTTATACTTGCTGTATATGAAAAATCATTTGATCTGAAAAATTTATGAGACGAAAAGAACAAACAGATTCGATCTGCAAGGGTGAAATATTTTTACTTACTGTACATCTACCTTTGTCTAATGACTGGAACAAAACTATTCCTTTTAAAAAACAAACAAACAAAAAAACAGAACAGAACAACAATAACAAAAAAAACCAAAACAAAATAATAAAAAACCCAGATGAGCTAAAGCACTTTCATAAAAAATGAAGGAGCGGTGGCTGATGTCTGGGGGTGGGAAAATGGGGTGTATAGTCCTCTTAATTGCCCCTCAAGTCGACAGCAGGAACAATAGGAAGGCCACTCAGTCACTGACACAACTCGTAATTATTAATCAAGCTCAGCTTTTAACATATGCTCCCCCTTTCAAAGTATTAGCCCCTCTTTTTCTCTCCTTCCCTTTATTTCAAACCTTCGCTTGCTGCTCTTTGTGTTTCTTGGACAGCCGGAGGAGCAGGATGAGGTCATTAATTATATACCCACCAGATCCCTGGTCGCCACCCGCACCTCTTTCTGTCGCCTGATCCCTCTGCTTGTATGTCTGTGAGAGTTTCGATGACGAATGGGAGAAACTCTGCTGTTGTCTGGGTCTTCTGGGGCCAAACAGCCAGCACTCAAACACAACGGCGGACAACTGCCCATTAGAGCCAAAGGTCTAGTTTATTGTCTTCATTTATCACAAAGGATACAATAAAGAGAAGGCAGGCTGCACCTGACAGTAGCAAATCTTAACCAATATGAGGATCCCCCTCTCCCCGGTTTTGACCTTCTCATTGCAGCCATGAGGTGACTCTTACAGCTTTGCCCTCACAGGAGGAGCTGCAGGAAAACAAATACCACTTTAGCCACAGGCTCCGAAGGACCTGATCTGCATCAGCTGGTCATTCAAGCGCTAAAACTAATTATTCACGGGACCCTTAGGCAAAGCAAATAATGACATCTTGCAGCGCCCTCTGGCGGTCTGAGAAGAAACAACAGCTGACAGAGTATTCTTGAAAAGGGGAATAGGTTCAAGTGGCAGGCAGCTTTGCCATTTAAACAGATAGATGCATTTAAGAGCTGTTAACATAAAAGGATGCAAGCTTCTATCTAGGGTTCACAATCTTTTATTTTTATTTGATGGATTCTTACAAGAATCAGTTTAAGGATTTGTTGTGTCTAATATATCTACTGGGCATTGCAGTGCTTTGTATCAAGGATGTTTTTAGTCCATCGTTCCATACAAAGTAGCTTAAGCTCAATTATTGAATGGAGAATGTCTGTAAATAATTCTTGTCAATTATTGTAGCAGGTTTTTATATGGATTCAGGTCAGGACTTTGTATAGGCCATCAATTAAATGAAATTGCTTTGATCGAAACCATTCCATTAACTGTAGCTCTGACTGTACAGTTTTGTAAGTCTTGGATTAAAGTGAATCGGCAGGTCAGTCTCACGTCTTTTACAGCTGATAACAGGGCTACTTGTCTCTGGTGATAAAAGACATTTCCAAAGCGTAAGGCTCATCTTTCATTGTGAGCAAGAAATTTTCAGAATGTTTTGCAGTGTTAGGATTCCTCAGACATGGCATATTGCAGGTAAACCATGAAATTCAATTTTTGTCTTCTATGGTCAGAGCACCTTCTTTTACAGTTTAGATATGTTTTCAACATATCTTATGGCAAATATGATTTCTTTAAAAATATTTAGCTTTGACCTTCTTCAGTTAAATAAGTGGAGTACATGAAGAATGTGCTCTTTATTTACTAATTAAGTGACTAGAAACTGGTTTCAAGGGCTTTTATGTAGGGGTATCAGAGGGTAAAACATGACAGCAAACCAAATTTATTAGATTTTTATTTGCGGAGGTGAAAACCATGTGTGTTTTTTCTTCTACTTCACCATTAGACACCACTTTCTTTTGCTCACTCACTAAAATATACATATATTCATTGAAGTTTGAGGCTTTAACATGCAAAAACAAACAAAAAAAAAAGTAATTCTGCTTGGCACTTTTTACTTATAGAATTATCATCTGCAAATAAATTTTTCAACTTTTTAATCAGTTTCTAAGATAGAGCTTTAATATTTGCAAACTACTTCAGGAGAAGATCTCTAAACTAGTTCCAAGGTGCGATAAAATTTCGACACCAACAATCTGTGTCCCACAAAGTTAAATGTATATTTAAAAACTGGGATGTCAGACAGCTTGGAAAGACAAGGTACATATAATCAGAGTGCATCAAACAACAACAGCTGCAGCAGTAAACATGCAAACACCTCTAGACATGTATTAATAGCCTTAGCAGCAGTGGCAGATGCTCACATCTGTTCAGAATAAAACTCACACTCATACATGTGCAAACCCAAAGACTCACACGAGCACGAGCTATAAATCTGACACATGTCACCTTTAATTGTTTTAACAAGCCATAATGAGAGCACAGAGGGTCAGAGACACATTTAGGATGATGTAAGTATTCCTGGGAGGATGGAAGAGCATCCGTCTGGCAACTGTGATTTCATATTTGGGTTTAATTCAGCGAAATGGCAGCTGTCTACACATGGGAGGGAGGTGGTAACAGGATATGTGGCAGCACTTCCCTAATGTTAAAAAAAAAAGAAAAAAAAAGAAAAACATGATGTGTTGCCAGTGAGGTACAATACTGTCAGGCAGCAAGTCTGCAAACATGCCAAATTTATCCAGAGGATGCAAAATGAAAAGTTTGCTATGCACTTGCACAAGAAATTTTAGTTTTTTTCTCGAACCAACTGTAGATGATAATTTTCTCTGAAAGTCTCAGAGTTACTACTGCATTTTTCAAAAAGAAAAATGATTATTCTCTTCAGAGCTAACATCCAGCTGCTATCAGATTTTTTTTTTGTCCTCCATCAATCCATCCTTGAATTCACTCAATCCAGTCTGCAGCTGAAAAATCGACATTGATAAGATGTGTGATGGCAGCATATGGGTCCCTATGTCTGAGGGCTGAGCCTGTAGATGGCACAGAGCTTGCAAACGAAGCAGCGATACACACGCGTGTTTTCTAGATGCAGATCATTTGAATATGCCATGCATCTGTACAGTGTTCAGTATCTCCATGACCAGTCATGTATGGAAGCCATAAATTAGTCATTAGCGCACCAGAGCATAAAAATTGTAAATGTAAAATGGGAACGTGGTGCTTTAGCTAAAGAGGTTTTTAATGAAACAAAACTCTTAAAACAAAGTTCAATATTGTGAAAAAGTTCAATATTTTTCATTCATTTCAGAACATAAAACTGATAAATTACAGATTCATTACACATAGAATGACAGATAAGATAGTCAAACCCCCAAATTTAGGTTTTCAGAAAATTAAACCAATATTTAACATTACCATAAAAAGGCAGTGCAAACAGCAATGTCAGAGTACGGTAACTGATCATGCCTCCTTTTACATGAATTACTGCATCAATTAGTGTATGGCAGAGATATTAAGGAAAAAAATGGAACACAAACAAAGATGAATGTACTTTCAAACATAAAGCTTATTTTGATATTAATGCATTTACTAATCGGTATAGAGGCTTATTCTTTTCTGAACTGCAGTTTTTGCTTCAGCAAGCTCCTTCTGTGTATCTGAAAATAGCTGTAAAAAAACCTGCCATGGTAAGTAACTTCATCTTTCAGGTAGAAGCTTCACCTTGAGGCAGTAAAACCACACATTAATGCCTATATCCAACCAGTGGAGGCCATTAGTACAAAAAAAAAAAATACTCCTTTGCGGCTTTAAGTCTCCTACTTTACTAATTATGCTCAAAAGAACATGAAAGCCGGGAGCTAGAAACACTGCAGCCAGGGACTGAACCTGAGTCTCTATGGTGTGGGAGGAGTGATGGCACGTTTGAGCTGCAGGCTGCATTTGTAATCATAATAGTATACCTCGCTTCATGTGATCAGGTCAGAAGTGGAACAAAGCAGTGGCCGCAGGAGACCGAATGTAGCTACATGTTGTGTTTCAAGCCATAAAGGTTTCCTCAGCATGCTGTTCCAGGATAAAGGAAGCTGTTATGGGTTCATCTTGTCTTTTATTTCTCAAATTCACTTCTTTGAGAAGACATTAACAAGTAGGCAGTGTGCTAACAGCTGCTAAACTCATTGTTTAAAGGTGGCGTTCACATTGTGACCATACTGGCCAGAAAATATAAATCTGTGTTTGGAATGAGAGAAAAGCAATAAAAAGGAAATTCAGTTGACCAAGAAGATTAAGAAAAGGGAAATCAGTGGATAAAAGGAGTTTGTCTTTTCCTGTATGCAATAAGCAATGAACAGGGGACAAAATGACTATGTTAAAGATGAAAATTTACATTTTTGGCCAAATTGCAAAATTCCACATTCATCAATCTGACTGGATCATTCCCTGTGTTGGTATTGGTAGCATCATGCTGTGGGGATGATTTTCTTCAGTAGGGAAATGGAAGCTGATCTGGATTGATGAGAAGAAGCAAAAGAGCTAAAAGCAAAAGAATGAATGATCACATTCTAGCGGAGTAGCAACCCTAAAAATACAGCCAGGGCTACACTGGAAGGGATCAGATCAAAATGTATTCATATGTCTAGAAGGACCAGGCAAAGTGCACCTAAATCGACTTCAGACAAAAGTTCTGACAATTGCCTGGATTTGCTCCTTGCTCTGCATCCAAACTGACTGAGGTTCTTCAGTTTCTGAATGGGTCTCAAGATATGAAAAGCTGGCCAATAAAATAATCCAAAAGGAATGCAGGTGCATTTTCAGAAGACAAACTACAAGAAATCAACTCTGAGGGGCCAAATAGAAGTATATATGTCACATTTTTGAGTTATTATTGTAAGATACATTAACATTTGACGCTCTAATATAACAAAATGTGAAAATGTTCAAAGACTATGATAAGAGTATAAAAAAATATTCAAAGAGTATTCTGCATTGGGGTACCCTGGTCTTGTATTTGATCAACATTTATATTTATGTCTCTTTTCTTGTAAATTTCTGTGTGTGAACGTGGCATTATAACAGCATTCCAGCATAAAAAAAACTTTGCAATTGCTATTCTCTCATGGCTGCCCTATAAAAATCTCCCTTGGGACAATCTATTTGATGCAATTACACAGATAGAGCCAATGTACATAATGGGATTGGTGAAGGCCCTTTTAACACTGGCTGTAACAGTGATACACTAAAATAAATGCTTTAATACTTGCCTGGGGTGAAATAATCATTACTATTCATTTGTTTGTTGCCTTATCGGAAATTATTTAAAATTGCCTGAAGACAAACTGCAGCAAGCGAAGTGGAAAATTTGCACTCTTACAATTTCCATTGCTGCTGTCCTTCATGGGCTGAATTTTATCCTGGTTGATTGTACATTTTATGCTGCTTCAACGGGACAAAAGAACATTCGACATGCTTGATCCAGCAAGGTGCACACATGCACACACACATTCACGCAGACATGATTAGAGAGGGCGTCTGGACAGCAGAACACATTTTCAAACTATGTGAATGAAATGTGGAAGACCATTGTTTTTTTCTTTTGCTTCTTTTGTCAGTATTGGTAGAAAATGGGGTACAATATTCAAAAAAAGATATTAAGAAAATCAAGTACCGTTATGGAAAACTGCCATGACTTCAAGGTATTTGACGAAGAATTGAAGGGTGAAATTGTAATCAGAAAAATATTTGTTTTTCACCCTTATGAGCTTTACAAGATTCTCAAAAGTGCAGTGTTCAGCTGCATTCAGTCCTGTTTATTCGGATACTAAGTAAAATTCACGGTAACAAGCTGCCCTCAGTTTATTGAATTAGCAAATAGATTCCACCTGGTTGTAATCACTTTCAATATAAACCTTCCTGTTTTGAAAATGCCGCAGCTTTGCTAGAAAACACTGGTCAACAAACAGCAGCCAGAAGATGCTCAGCAAATAACCTGAAACAGAAATACAGCTGCAACTTTTCAGACAGAAATTTGAGTCCCTTTGGCGTCTTATCCAAAACTAACGTCTACAATTAACAGGATAGTGTCTGAGATGACAGCTGGGACATGAAGCTCTATATTCAATAAGCATATGTGTGCGCGTTAGTGTGTGTGTGTCCATGTCTGTGACTGCGTGTGTGTTTGTTTGTTTGCATGTACTCCATGTGGCTCCAGCCCCCAGACATCCTTCTGCTGTGTTCTTTGGCCTTTAAATGTTGCCAGATAACCTGCTGTGCATCGGCACATAGTGAATGTGTGTCTTAGTGTCTGAATGCGTTGCCAAAGACGATTCCACCTTCTGCGACAGACCCCCTAATCCACCAACTCTACCTTTCTCCTATAATTATTTTCATCTGAGCAGCGATGCGGTTGGGATTCAAGGCTGTGGGTCTGGTCGCTCTCCTTGTAGCTCAGTTTCTCTCCTCTCTACCTTGACCTTAACTCTCAGGACGAGCTGCCTACTTTGGAAATAAACCACATGGAGGGTTTGATGCATTTTAATAAAAAAAATTGTATTTCATTAAAATGAAAGAAGAGAGGAGGAGTTATGGTGATTATGACTTGCATATACAGATGAGAGACACATGTAGATAAAGAGTTTATAGTTTAAAAAGCCTCTTTTGTAATGGAAAGGTGTAGGTTTGTGACAGACACCAGAAGACGAAACAGGAGATACTGACAGACACAGAGCAACAAAAAGAGAAGCAGCTGAATCTCTTTGATTGGACTGATAGAACACTGACAGAGTTAATCTCCAGATAACAACTCCCTATTGATTAGCGCAAACACACGAGCCGATTAGAGAATTGATACACAGCACATACACTTACAGCCTACATGATCTCCAGAGAAGACTTTTCTGAAGCTTCAGGACCTTGTCCTACTGACCTACATGCATAAATAAGACAGAGGAGGGGTTCCCATTGGGGGTCTTTTCTTTTTTAAGAGTCTTTAGCTGTTCTGTTTGTTTAGATCTACAGTTTCAAGATGTAAACAAGTCCTTCATGTTTACAGAAAAAGTGAAAAGTGTGTGAAGCTAGGAAGAGAGAAGTTATGTGCTGTAATTTTTTAAAGAAGGTTCTCATTATTCCTTATTGTTATTATTGCTAAATTAATAAATGTGACAATAAAAGCAACCAAAAATACAAATAATCAAATAGGGAATAGGAGAAGAAAAGCAAACAAAATAAAGTCACAAAAATAATAATAATAAATTTACTAAAAGCAAAAAAGTCTCATGATTGATCCTTAATAACTAAAGAAAAACTCAGCAAGAGCTTATTTTTCATGTTGTCACTTTGAGGTAAAAGTCAAGTATGGTCAAAAGATGCCTTGTTTGTCCTTTGGTTCACTTTTTTGTTAAATACAGCACAAATTTAATGTACAGCAGTTTTGCTCTTTGACAACCTGTACCTCAATATTCCACAAAGACAAAACATTACTCTGTCTTATATGCAAATAAACCAATATAATGTTGCAAAACTTTTTAACTGCCATGAACTTGATGAAATAAAAAGTGCCGAAATTTAAATTCATATCCACGCTCGATACTTTCTTTCATCTCTGAAGCCAAGTGAAAAGGCATTAACAGAAGATTACGCAGGGCAAAGTTTGACAGACTTCTCTGCTTGATCATCATTCCCCTATTCGCAAATCTGCTGAACTCACTTTGATGCCAAGACAAAGATACGCATATATCATCCACCGGTTATGGGAAGTTCATTCTAGCTGATGAAGATAAATCAAAAAATCTTTTAGTTATTAAAAATGATTCGGATAGATTTGCCAGAAAGCAAAATCTGGCCAGAGTCGCGGACGGCACAGTCTTGATTCTATGCCATATTACAGAAGCCAAGTCTATCTTTAAAAAAATGGAAAAACCCCTGCTAGCTCTTCTCTTTGGATTAGATGACGAGCCAATCAGCAAACACCAATTATAATGCTCATATTACCTGCCAAAAGCAGGGCAAGGGGCAGACAGGCAGAAGGAGAGACAGACAGACAGACAGGTGGGCAGACGAGCTCAACTCTTGGTTTGAAAAAAGGTGCAGTATGTACAGCACAGGAGTAGAGAAAAAACGAGATTAAAACAAACAAAAAAATAGAAAAGGAACATGAGTTGTAGAGGTGAAAGAGGAGAGATGAACAGATGGTGGTCATGCATGAAAACACTATCAATGGCTTAAAAGCTCACAAAGTCAAGGCTAAAGCAATACTATTTAGTGTTTCAAGAATAAAATCTAAAATAATATACTAATAAAGGTGATTTTTCCCATTTAAATTTTTGTTTGAATTTTTTGTCAGAAGCAGTGAAAGGAGGGGTAAAACATGAATGGGAGACAGAAAGAGAGATACATGAAAGATAAAGCGAAGTTAGAATGTCTTTTTGATTTTGGGCAAGAATAGGGCGGCTGAAAGAAAAGGAGTATAACAGAAGAAATACTGTAATATGAAAACCTTATTCTTTACAGTGAAAAGTTTAGATTAGATTAATAAATCATTAAACACAGCAGCTCTTGCAGTAGAAAGGAGACCTGCTCGAATTACTTAATAGTTAGCATATCAACTGAATAACAGCTTTCTTCTGGTTAAAGGGGGAGTTTTTCCTCTCCACTGCTGCTACATGCATGGTTGGCATGAGGGATGGCTGCAAAGTCAATGGCACAAAACAAGCGATTGTCATGCTCATCCAGGAGGAGTGAATGCTGCAAATATGTGACTTAATGCAACCCTTGGATGGAAAGATGGAAAGTTTTTAAACCAATTTTAATACAGTGAACTTAATGCACTGTTTTATATAATTATTTGGAATGTATTTACAATTAAATTGAAATGTGATTTTTGTAAATTTTTGCGATTTTTACAAAAGAAAAATGTATTGTTAGACTATTTTCTGGATTTTTGGGTTGAAACCTATTTCAAATTTTCTATTAGGTCTAGCCTGCCAATTAAAGTTTTTACCCAGTAGCAAATCATTTCAGATGTTTTTAACTCAGAAAAGGCCCACTATTGGTTATGCGACCAAATTGACAAGGAGGTTTTAGCTTTTATTAATTTAAAGGGGGACAAAATGGATTTTACAGTACTTTAAGTACTATTCAGCAATCAAAACAGATTGTGTGAAAATGACCAAATCCAATCTTTATTTTCTGATTGATTGGTACATTTCTAATTTTTTACTTCCTTTACAACCCTTTCTGTTGAGCTCTTGACATTGAACACATCATCCCACTTACACCATTTTGGATGAGACGCGAGTCCCTAATACAGAGAAGGTCATATTGTACAAGAACAATAGTGAATCCTCACTTTCAGAAATTCATGCAAATCACTGGACAATCAGCATCCAGTTCCTCCCTTGCACCCTTGTCTCCTCTCCTTTTTGTCACTTGCCTAAATCCAAAGGCCAGCAGTTTGTGCTGACTGGAGATGGGCACCACTTTGAAACACTGAGTCATTCTTTCAGAGCATTGCCTCATTAATCTTTGCACACACACACAAACACGCCATCACTCACTGCTTGTAAACTGCATTTTGGATCTCTGTCTCCCGCGCACTGCATACGTACTACCTTTTGCATCTCTCCAGACATGCTCTATAACATTAGTCTTTTCGATGACGGATTTTTATGGATGAAACAGTAGTTGCCATTTTCTGAAATTTCCGTGGTTACTCACCCTCGTCCTCATTGGAGACAGCAGTCCCTCCATAGCTGATTCGGTTGGTTCCGGTGGGCTTGCTGGGCCCCCTCAGCTGTGTCGGTGTATTATCCCAATCCACAAATATATCCTGTTAGAAACGCTGTCTCATCCTCTGAGCGAGCATCTCTTCTTCAGCTACAGCTCTCTACCCACCCAGAGAGCCCAGCAAGCTGACAGGCACACAGAGAGTCTGTGTGCAATGTGGGAGTGTGTGCAGGCATATATGCACCCACACATCCACACACACACGCAACACAGCTTGTAGCAGGAGGCGAGAGGGCAGTGAGAAACTCCTGGTGCTTCTCTCTCTATCTCCAACCTGTCAGCAGATGTGTGATCCTACCCTGCAAACCTCTGTGCTGTTAATGTGCAATGTCCATAAAGGGTGTCTCTCTTCTCTACCTTTCTCTCTACATCCTTTACCTTATCTCTCTCCCCCTGCCTCGCTAACTCTCCCTCAGTGCCGCCAGCTACATTTGTTCCCTTCAATGTGTCAAATGATTGCAGGTCCTTTTTTTTTAGTCGTAGTGACCTCAGTCTGCTGGCTCTCTCTTCCCTCTTCCTTCTGTCCCTCACCCACTCAGTCTGTTTGTGAATCCTTCACGTAGATGGTCTACTCCAAATTCCCGCCCAACTTCAGAGGTGAGACAGAACATATGCCCATAGTGCCTGTGCGTTTTTGAAAGTGATTGCGATAGAAAGCAAGAAAAACAAAGAAAAAAAAGAAAGGGCGCTCTTTGGTCCACCATTGTCCCTAGACAATAGTGGCTTTTCATTGCCTAGCAACATGATCAACCACTATTCTCATAATAGACAAGGCATGAGTCACCAATTCAAATATTAAGCATTGTTTTGTTGCTTTCCAACCTGTTCAAAGTCACATATAGGGTTTCCCCACCAACACATGTCCAATCCCAGACCAGGACTAAAAGAAAAAAATACAGAATGAACGCACATCAAAACCTCTGTTGATCTTCTATACTTCCAGAGCAGTGCAGAAGCATTCCCCACTGTAAGAAGACCTTGGGGTTGACACAAAATATTCTGGAAACACTACACATCCCTTCTGACATGGGAATCCTCCAAAATGATCTGGAGACAGTTGGAGGAGAGGGACTCCCCTTCTGGACCTGATATCGTCATGGTGATATCAGGTCTTCCGGTTATCTTGGATAACTGGAGGACAATGGATGGATGAATGGATCACAGTGTAAGGAATCTATCTGAATGTTAGTAAAGTCCATGGTCAACTTCCTCATAAAATAAGTCTTTATAATTCTTACTACTCATTCAATAAATTGACCTGGACAAGGTGTCAGTATGGAGTGTCTTCTGTAAGGGAAAATTATGTGAAAACATACAGTTTTAATGATCATACAACAAGACAGTTTTGCATCAGCTTATTTTAAGGAAAAATTGCCTTTTCCTTCAGCTACTTTAATAAAATTGATTTGCCTGACCTGCCTAATTTA